>CM037028.1:26272370-26455884 GCA_020875875.1 Dioscorea alata
ACATGCTGGCGTACTTTATCAATAATAAAGTTTGGATCTTTGTGTATGTGTTGAATGATAGTGTAGATCTATTTGGATTTGAATTGTCTTGATGATAATATCAAATTGAGTAGATTTAAATTAGTATATGGACCATAACATTATCATTTGTTATCTATGCATTCAATAAAGATTATTTGCATAGATGTGATGCACTTGTTCTTTGCAAATGTTTGAATAATGGATAAAGAACACTTCTTGATGAGTTTTTTATTCACATTTAGGCTTTTAGGCAACCATGGTGAACTTTGTAGTAACCAAATTGTTATCTTTTACTGTATAGATATGAGAAATTTCAGAAATTAAATGTGTTGTTTTATGGTCTGTGATGCAGATAATTTCAGTTCTTGATTGTTCTTTCGAAATCTAAGCAAGCTTTCAATAATGGAAAAATTTTCCAATGGAGGAGCATCGTCGTCGACGCCTTGCAGTGTCTTTAAGGTGGTTGGTGAGCCTGCTATTGTGATTAATGGTGTGCCAAACATTTCTTCTGTTGGCTCTGGAAAGCCTCAGTTTGATGCTCAAAGGATATTGAATCAAAACTTGATCCATTGTTTGGTGACTGGATGAAAGGAAGGGAGATTGAAGTTGTTTGGAAATCATTATTATTCTGGGAAGGTGGCAATGTATGATGCTGAATCTCACTGGTACAGAGTGGTATATGAAGATGGTGATTTTGAAGACCTTGAGTGGCAAGAATTAGAGGAAGTTTTGGTGCCACTTGACATTTCTGTTCCATTGACAACTCTGGCTTTGCAAAGGTCCAGGTCTGATGCATCTCTCTCTTCAGTCTCTTGGTCGGTAAAAACTTCGAAGTCTAAAAGAAGTGGAAAAAGTTTAGGATTTCAGGAGACTCTGCATCTCCTTCAAGAACCCCATCCAAGTGAGTTTGAGGGCAAAGAAATAGTGTCAGTCAATTTGATGGAAGAAAAACCCAGGAGACAGTCATAGAGAGCAAACCAAAAACTTAAAACTCAAATAAAGGACCTCCTTGAACAGCAGCCATGAGAAACCGATCTTTGTGACAGAATAATTTAGGGTTAATCATCAAGATCATGAAGTTTGTAGTGCAGGAAATACTGAGAAAATGAGAAATTAGTGCTGGGAGATATGGATAAGGAAAGTACAATGGCAGATAGTCTGAAGAGACAAAAAGAAGTTCAAGAACAAATTATGCAAACAGCTAGAGTTAAAAAGGCGAGAAGAAAATTTATCAGATCAATATCAACATATGAGTGCCGGGTCGAAAGAAGAATTATCCTGGACTTCCCCTGTATAGATAGAGTTCACAAGGAGAATATACCAGATCTTTTGAAGTTTTGTTGTTATTGGCACCTTTTGTTCATGAACTTCTTATAAAGCATATCTAAACTACATTATTCTGTACAAGTATACAGTAATCATCCAATTTCCTGGGCTTGATGCTAGAAGTTCTCCTTGTGAAAGTGGAACCGAGTACTGGTCTCATGGCTGAATTCCACTGAAAGGTCTCTCAATTGTTTTGTAAGAGTTGGAGGTCCGCAGTAGAAGACACCTGCAGCTTCAGAAATTAGTGATATACATGTACTACTTGTAAAACATGATATTTGTACTAGTGGTGTACCTATCCGGGCGGATTTGTGAGCATTTGCCAGGTCAGTATATACTTTCCTCCAGTTTGGCCTAGCGAAATGTGTCCTAATCTGTCACTCATGAGTCAGTTAACAATATTTTTCCCCAAGAGGCAATGATACAACATATAAGACAGATGATTACCCGACTTCCTGAGACAATATCTAGTCCATTTTTGGCATGCTGTAGTGACTGGACCATTGCAATAAGAGCTGATCTTGCATCACCCTCTTCATACACACTGGTCAGGTAGTTGTGCATCTCTATGACATTCTGCAATGAACATTCACTTTTAGTTGATCTGTTACGTGCTATAGTGCAAGAACTGAAGCCTACTAACAGTAGCAAGTTTATGCAAAGTACATTATGATCACTCTCCCCAACATCATTCATGACACCTTTGAACCATTCAAAGGAGCCTTGTTCTCTTGTAACCCAGTAGAAGTAAGCCCTTCCTGGACCTTTGGCTTTGATGAGGTCTGCATCTGTTGCATGCGTTCTTTGCATTTCCTGGATTAATTTCACATTCATGTTAGATGTTCCTTCAAAAATGCCTAGTCATAACTCAAACATGTGTATCTAACTGATTTTACTTCGTTTGCTTTTATGTCATTCAGGAGATCTCGCAGTATACTGATAAATGGAGTTGCACCAATGCCAAGTCCAATAAGCAAGAGAATGTCATATTTCTTGTAATTTTGAGCTGGTGCACCATAAGGCCCATCAATCAGGAGTTTTGGGAAGCTGCAAAAAGAGCAATATAACTTGCAATGGTAAATGCTTCTGAAAAGAAATACCTTGTGAGACTTAGAGGAGGTTCTGCTACCAGACATGCTTTTGATTACCTAGTTGGTTGAACTTGTGCATCTGCTATTACTGTTGTTTCTTGCCTAACTAGGTTAACCTTTTTCGCAACAACTTCAACCTCGCAAGCCTGCATGAGATTGAGTGCATTTTGTGATGCGATATTCTTATATTTGAATATTTCATGGCAGTGATCCTGTATTCAAATCCATAATGATTTAGCATTCAGATTAAATCAACCTTTGCAAATAAATTTCTGAGCTCTGTTGTCCAGTCTCCCAAGGTTCGAATGTGGACACTCAAGAAGGGATCTCCTGGGGCAGAAGTGATGGAGAAGGGATGCCTGTTGACATTGCAGATAAATCTTAGCATATTAAGATCAGAAAGAAGAAATACCTTTGCTGAACTGAACATACCATTCAAAAGGTGAGACATCTGGACACTTGAGAAACAAGTACATTCCACTCTTATATCTGAATCCCGGCGGCTTTCTCATCTGTATTGAAAGAACATTTCCTGGATATATTGCTGCCTGTGTGACACATGCAAGATCAGTTAGTTTTCTTCATCTGATAATTGCTAAAACGGCTGATGTCAACCAAGACCATGAAATATCTGACCTTGATAATATTCACATGATAGTTTTTCTCACGAAGTACTCGGGTTAATCTCTCACTAATGTATATTGTTAGTGGGATTGATATGTACATCCATGCCTGCAAAAAACAAAGGAAATGTTAATTGCTGAACCTAGTGTCATTGTGCAAGTGTTTTTTTATCTTGAGCTAGGAAGTTGGCTCACCGTCTTCTTGTACCATGTCGTGGTGAGATAAATAAAACAGGAGTGCAAAACAAGGAGGGCATAAATTAGCACCAGCAGGTGGTGTGCATACCAGAATGCGTTGAAACCAGCCAAGTGGTGAAGGGGGGATGGCAGCTTTACAACACTCCTCCTAAAAGAATGGGTAGCTAATGTATAAGAGAATACCATTACAATGATCATGATAATGCCGGTGACCCCAGCTATACTGGATATCAGGCTTGGGTAAGTTGGTTGCTTGTAATTGAAATTGGGGCCAAGTGTTCTCATAAATTTTGGATATGGGCATGCAATCAGTCTTGGAAAATCACAGGCCAGATGGGCAACGGTGTGTGAGAGAGTCCCTATTGCAATTGCTATTGCCATGAGCTGCAGAATTTAATAGCAATAGAGATGTCATGGCTACTGCAATATGCTCTGTGATATTTTTACTGAAAGATTGGTTGTATGAGATAATTAATTACCTTGTGGAAGTTGATATTGTCATCAAACGGAATGATTCTACTCAAAGCAGTTGATCTGAGCCTTGTAATGGTGTTCCTGCAAACTGGGAATAGTATCAGTGCCATGTTCAGTTTCAAGGTCTCAGCACTGCCCTTGGCTACAGAGACACAATAACCCATCACTTGATATGCTGTTTTTCTCCTGAACTCAATAAACTTCCATGTAAACAAGCCTATATTCAGCATCAACCAGAATGAAAGAATCCATATTCTTTTCCAGTGCTCGAGAGTGAAATCTGCAGCCATGCTTACAAACTTATTGATCGGGCTTCTGTATCGTTTTGGGATCATTGTCTTTGCAAGGGTTTGTGTATTTTTCAAGTTACTCTCATGTCCTTGTGTGCTGCTGCTGACCATCCCTCGGAGTAAGGTTTCAAGTTGCCAAATCTAGATAGTTTGTCAGATGTGAGTGCTATTTCTTTTTACAGCTTGGAAATCAAGCCGGTATTTCAGTACCTCAATGTAGCCATGATGGTCAGGATCAAGTTCTTCCATGATAAGTGCAGCATAGGTTGCGGCATTCGCCTTTAACTTTGCCAGTTTGTTAGCTGATGCACTCAAGATGATCACCTATTGGTCAGAAGACAATGAGCTCTATCCATTATTAGTATTCAGTTTTCAAAGAGAAAAAACAGATACAATTGGCTAAGAGTTTTGGGTATCAGACCTCTTTCACTTCATCTTCAGTGAGCTTTCCATCGCCATTCTTGTCGCACCTAGCTCAATTGAACAACTTGTATCATGTCAGTATCCTCTAATTAAACTGTGAAAGAAGTGGGAGTTAGAGATGAGTACATGTCAAAGAATATCTGAAGCCTCGAATCGAAGTTCTGGTCTGACATTTCTTCCCAGAACCCCTTAAGCTGGTCTTTCGTCACTCCATTCTCCGGGTCCAGCATTCTCCGCCTCGCCAATGCATCAAATAGTTCACCGGCGAATTCCTTACTGTCAGCCATGCCTGCAAAATACAAAACAGAATCTCAATCTGTGTCTGTTACAGTGTCATTTAAACTTAAATCTAATGTGATTGCAGTTAAATTGGTCTTGAGTTGACAGCAGATTGAGCAAAATTATGTGATACATTCATGCTCTCATTTTGTATGTTTGTCACAGAATGCAAACACTTTTGATTACATTGATTACATAAAGAAAACAAATTTCTCTCTGATCTTATTAGTGTCACCAAACAACATTATTAATTTATCAGTATCTCTCTCCATTATCTCTATGTCAATAATAATTAATCCAGTTTTGTTTTCTTTACCTACCCACCTCTCCCTCAATTTTTAAACATCATTAATACTTTTCTTTAATTTTATTTCACCTATCACCTCTGGAATAATTTTTGATGTTTTAACTGAGCTAAAAACAAGCTTTTTTTTTTTGCCTTATTAGATATCAGATACATTGTAACTGTGAATTTTGGTAGAATATCATAAGCACAACAACTCAAACTAAGAACCAATTAATACTCTCTTCATTACATAATCTATCTCCTTGTCTTTCTAAAATCACTTAAATACATATTTCATCAAAGGATTTGATTAATGCCACTCATTTTACTACCTGATCTACCACTTTACCTAAAACAATTAACATCAAAATTATCCAAAAACTTCATCAATAATTGATTAAAAAAAAAGAAAAGAAAACATAAAGAAAGAAGAACAGACCAATGCAACGTCCAAAATTCTCTCTTGGAAGTCTTCCATCAACAGCAAACTGCTCAAACCTCCTCTCAACAGCTTTCCATCCACTCCCACTGTTCTTATCCAAGAACCTCAACCCTTTCAATCCAAGCTCAGCACTTGATCTCAATCTCTTGATCGCCGCCGGGACCGCCCGAGCATTCATCGACAAAACTCTCATCGAAGCTCTCAGTTTCGAAGGCTGTCTCAAAATCCTGTTTCCAAAGCTCGGAGAAGCCTGAACACTTGCTCGCTGCTGCCCGGCCATTGACGTCTCCGGCGAACTCTTCAACTCTCTTGAGAAACATTGCTCTCTGTTTTCCATTTGTGCACTATTAATGTAGTCATTACTTGTTGCCATTGATATTGCTTGTTTTGCTTCTTCTTCTTCTTCTTCTTCTTTTTTTTTTACGTAGTTTGCATGGAATGAAGTGGTCAAATGGATGTGAAGGGCAAGTGTTATGGGTCTAGGGTGGTGCGAAATTATAGATGATGAAAGGTTGGTGGAACTCCATTTAAATCTCTTTATTTATTTATTTATTTGTTGATTTATTTATGTTATATATATATATATATATATATATATATATATATATATATATATATATTTGTTGAAATATTTTGGAGGAGTATTGGAGATCACGTAGTGGTTGAATTGGCGTTTTCAATTAATCAATCTGAATGTTTTGGACTTAGTTTGAGGTTTTGAATAATGAAGTTGAATATAGTTGAGTACCTAACACATGGTTGGATTCCCATTTGAGCATATAAGGATCAATTTGGCTATCATTTTGCTTTGTCCTTTTTCTTTTTGATGTGTTGGCGTTCTAATCATTTATGTATTTATGGGGTTGGTTTTTCATTAGCTTCTTCCAATTCTATCTCCTTGTTGATTATATATATATATATATTGTGACAAGTTCTTGGTGGTATAAACGTGCCCATTTTTTCTTTTCAATAATATGGATGAGCTATCACTCAATCATGTATTATAATAGTAATACATGATAGAATTGAGCCATTGAAATTTAAAATGGGAGTCAAATTGCTTAGCCATTGAGAGGGTGGTACATCTCTATTCTTTTGATACATGCGTGATTTTATTTATTTATTTTTGGGGGAGAGGATGGGGACAATGTGGACAATTCCATGATTTGAAATGATTAATAATACCACTTCCACTTTCATGTTGTGGCAATCATTATGTATACTGTGTTGTTTGTATTTTTTTTCTTTTTTGTGTATAGAGTTAATTGAGAAAAAAATAATTACAGTAATGCTATAAAATCAAATTATCAACAAAAGTTATTTTAAATGACAGAAGATTTGGTCTTTTCAAAAAGTGATTTTAAATTTAAATCTTTGTATATGTAAAAGAACACCAGTTAAGAGAGATTTATTTTTTTTATAAAACTTTCAAACATGTTTGAAAGTTACAACTTTTAGAAAACAGATAAGTCACAAATGAAAAATAAAACAAGTTAGTATACTAACGAGTCAAATTAAATTTTGACATCACCTTATTTAATAGATAATTTAAGTTATATAAATTCAAAAATTCACATATTGAAAAGCAAAGAGATATTTGATTCAATCCATCAATATATATACTTTATAATATTTTTCAACTTAACCCATTTCAACCCTATAAAAGTATAACATGTTTGACTTTTGTAACCCATCTAACTCAATTTAATTAGTATAAACTAAATAATAAATGCATCAATAAATATATAAAATCTAACACGATTTGAAATCTAATGGTTTAAAATGTATTTATTTACAAATTACCCATGATTAAAAAAATTTATTACATAGATAACACACACATTATATCTTAACCCGGTTATAAATTTTACACTTTCACTGTAAATTTTTACATATATAGCAATAAAAGGAACAATGTAACACAATGGAAGGCTGGATCAAGTTAATCAACTTAGCCCAATGGATCAAATAGGCCCCCAAAAAGCTCAAAATTGAAAGTTAGGTATGGGCCTGGCCCAAGCCCAGCACAACGTATAAAAGGCCCTTCTTCTCTTCACCTTCGTTCTAATCCCACTCGTCTCCTCTTCCTATACGTCTTCGTTTTCCCACCCGCGTCTTCCCTTATCTTCACATCCGACCGTTCAATGCCTCTCTCCTCTCTCCATCCGACGGTTGATAACGCTCCACGTCATGCTCCTTCCTCCCTTCTCCCCATCCTATATATACGACCCTTTCCTCGTCCCTCTCGTTCTCGTTCTCGTTCTCGTTCTAGGGTTTTCTGGTATGCTTTTTTTTTTTCTCTCTCGCTCTTCGTTCCATCGATTCTAGGGTTTGGTTTTTTCTTTTTTCTTTGTTTTTTTTTTATTTTAATTTTGTCTCTTTTGCAATCTTTTTTTTTCTTGGATTTTTAGGTTTCTTTTGCTATTTTCATGGCGATTGTGAGGAGTGATCGGGTTGATGTTTCGAGATTGGATTCCTTTGGTCTGATGTCTGATGATGCGGAAACGAGTGGCTCGGAGGATTGTGATGTTTCGGAGCTTGGAGAAGTTGGGACGGAGCTCTGTCAGGTTGGAGACCAGAGGTTCAACATCCCGTTTGAGCTCTGCGATCTTGAGGATTTGGGTTCTGTGCTCTCCGTTGAGACTTGGAACGATTGTCTCTCGGAGGAGGAAAGGTTCCGGCTTGCGGAGTTTTTACCGGATATGGAGCAGGAAACAGTCTGGCAAACCCTAGCGGAGCTTTTTGAAGGTAAAGATTTTCACTTTGGTAGCCCGATGGCGAGTTTCTTTTCTTGTTTGAAAAGTGGGGTTTTTGAACCAAAGGTTGGGGTTTATCGTCGCGGGCTTATCGCCTTTCAGAGGCGACAACATTATTATTTCTTGAAGGAGTATCAAGATTCCATGGTAAAGCGTCTTGTTGACATGAGGGATGTTTGGGAACAATATGAAGCATATGCCATTGAAGACAGAGTGCGGCTTTTGAATTCTGTGTGTAATCAGAGGCGTTTGAATGGTGCTGTGGATTTGAAAAGGGGTTTCTTGAAGCAGAGGGTCAAAAAAAGGTCAATAAAAACAGCAAGGGGTGATAGTCCCAAGAGCTATGAACTCGGTTTTGATGTAAATGCTAAGCAACGCAAGTTGCTAATGGGTAATCATTGGTTGAGTTTGGATCAGATAGATGGTGGTGGTAGTGATTCAGAGGATCTGGATTACAAAGCGGGCATGTATGGAGTTCAGAGCACGTCTCGTGACAGTGCAATTGTTAGGCCCAGGCGGAGCAAATCAGGAAAGAAGGAAGAGTTTTTGAGACATTATGATGCACCCAGGCAGCTTGGGATTTACTATGAAGATCACGAAGGCTATGCTCAGTTGGCTCATTACCATGGTGGCAGTAAGAAGCATAGGGATGCTACTGTAGCATCTTACGATGATGAACTCCTTTACAAAAGGAAGAGGGTTAAGCATAGTGAGAATGATCAGGTGTATTCTGGTGGAGAAGTGGTTTCTGTGGAGCATCCAGTTAAATTTGCTGACTTGAACATTAGAAGCCAGAAACCCATGCGAGAAGAAGAATTTGGCAATCACCGAAGAAGAATTGGTTCTCATTCAGCTCTTGCATATGGTACAACACCTAAAATACAGATGGTTGACTTATATTCCTATCCTGATCAGAGATCAAAACCATCTCAGGAGCAGTCCAGAAGTAAACTTGCTCGAAAGTGGGAGATGCCCGAAATGCGCATGGAGTATGCAAGAAACAGTAGTTTGTTTGATCAGCAAGAGGATGTGCTATATGGTGTATCTGACCTGGATGGAGAAAATAAACATGTTAATCTTCTTGTGAACCAATACGCATATTCAAGCGAGAAAATGGAGGAGGGGCATTTGGTTGATATCGGTAGAATGACATGTGATCCTAGAAAGGCTGACAAACTCATGAAGAAAAACAAGAAGTTGAATAGAGGCAGTAGTAAACATGCACCAGATGTAGGACCCTATTTTGCTGAAAGCAGGCATCAAAAAGGTGAGAAACATAACCATTGTTACCAGAGTAAATCCAAATCTGGAGGCAGATCTTTTCCTCTCAGCAGGAAATTGGGTACACTGCCATCAGACATTTACACCCCAGAGATAAAATGGAAGGCTACAACTAAATCAGATCATCCTTGGTCAGTTTTGGACAGTGAGAAGGGTAGCTTGAATGCAGGAACTCATAATTACATGCAATCCCGTGTGGATAGTCACCGTGTGAGGTCAAGTATGCCACTTGCAGTCTGCAATTCTACAGGGAAAGAGGAAAAGGTTAACTTACATAGTATTTATCCAAATGAGCTAAATGAATCTGTTCATTTCCAATCTACTTTGGATGATGAAGTCGAGCAGAATTTTTTGAAAGATGATGGGAAAAGGAAAATGGACTCCAGATTTATTTCTTTGGCTGCTATGACTCCTCCATTGGTTACTTCAGATAAAGAGGCAATGGAAACACAGGCTGAATTAGGTTCAGAAAACATGCCCTTTACTCTAATCACCCCTACAGTTTACAACTGCTTTTCATTCTCCATCATACACCTCCTTTCAGCTGTTCAAAGGGCGCTGATTGCTGACACAAAAGATGAATCGGAGTTTTGCGTTCCTCTGCAGAACGATGATAGCCCAATCCATCCTCAAAGAAACATTATTGTCAATACTCCAGACAATTTAGTACGAAAGAGTGTACCTGTTCTAAATGTTTCAGAGATTGTCAGTCGAGTTAAATCAGATCCAGGGGATCCTTGTATTCTTGAGACACAAGAACCTCTTCAAGAATTGGTCAGAGGAGTGCTGAAGATATTTTCGTCGAAGACAGCACCATTAGGTGCAGAGGATTGGAAGGCACTTGTATCATATGAGAAGTCCAATAGAAGTTGGTCCTGGGTTGGTCCGTTGCCTTCGATTTTGTCTGACGAGGAAAATGATGAAGAGAGAACTTCTTCAGAGGCATGGGGCATTCCTCATAAGTTGCTCGTGAAGTTAGTTGACGCATTTGCTAATTGGCTTAAAACTGTCCAAGATACACTTCAGCAAATAGGATGCCTTCAATCCCTGCCCTTATCTATGTTTCCGACTTCGGATGAGAAGGAACGATTCAGAGACCTTAAGTCTCACAAGAATCCAAATACCATCAGCCCCAGCTCTAGTGAAGTAAGGGCACATTTTCAGAGAGAGGAAGTTTTAAGATATTCAGTTTCAGACAGGGCCTTTTTCTACACTGCTGCTGATGGAAAAAAGTCTAGTGTTGCTCCTTTAAAAAATGGTGGCAGCAAGCCAAATTCAAGAGCCCGTGAACATTTCATGCTTAAAGTTGATCGACCAGCACATGTTTCTATACTATGTCTTGTAAGAGATGCAGCTGCCAGGCTCCCTGGAAGTATTGGTACCAGAGCTGATATTTCTACATTATTAAGAGACTCAAAGTACATTGTTGATGATGTCTCTGATTCACAAATTAACCAAGTTGTCAGCGGAGCCTTAGATAGATTACATTCTCAACGGGATCCTTGTGTTCAGTTTGATAATGATCGAAAATTGTGGGTTTATCTGCACAGGGAGAGGGAGGAGGAAGATTTTGAGGACGACGGCACCTCCTCGACAAAGAAGTGGAAAAGGCCCAGGAAAAGCCTTCCTGGAAATTCTTACCCAGAAGCAATAAATGATTACGACAGCCATGCCACTCGAAATCCAACCTCAAGTGGTTCTCCGGGAGATTTCATTTGAATCCTGATCTCAATTATGATACTTTTAAGGTATGCTCGGGTGCAGAAAACATCATATTTCACATCTGCTACATTATAGACCACTTGTTCTTGATAAACCTACTTATCTGTGAATTGTTAGGCCTTTCTATTTAACCTCATGGAATTTTTTGCTTTTCATAATAAACTTGCTTATAAATTCAGAATTTCTTGGCAAATTTGCACACAAGTATTGAAAGTTCATGTGTAAATGTATCTGAATGATGCTTGGTTTAGAATTAGGGAAATCCAGAGCTTGCACTACATATGTTGTTCTCTCACATCTTCAATCCCATCTTTTTTATAACAAACTCTAACGATGTTGTTTATATGCACTCCTCTTTTGGTAACAATCTGATGATTGTTTTGGTTTGCAGTGTCTGGTGGCCAGTCAAACTTTATACTGCAATTTTATCATATACAGAGTGCATTGCCATCAACATGTACAGTTAGCTGATTCACTGTTGAAGCCCAAAAAAGTAAATCGATGAATCCTTTTACCTCTTAGTGACTCCTCGCATTGCGAGTTTTTACACTTTTTCCTTTTATTTTTAATGATTTTTTAGGGAAACTATCAATTTTTTGTGTACCAAATAGCGATGCTAGTACATTCATTTTGTTTGGTGGATTGGAGTATATATTTAGCAAATAATAGTTAATTTGTGCTGATTTCTTTGTCAATTTGGGGAAAACCCTTATTTCCACTTAACTCTTAGCACAGAATAATGAATTGATGGAACTTGATAATCCATATTTCTTTTCTCCTTAGTCTTTTATCTTGTAAATCCCATGAGAATTAAAGGTGTAAAATACGGCATAATTGAGTGATAGAAACAAATCAAGAAAGTCAATCCACACAATCCTTTTTGAGTATGAATGACATCTGAATAACAAATTGTTAACATTGAGAACACTACACTCAGAGGTGTGCTTGTAGCCTAATTTTTTTGGGTAAGAGGTACTCTTGATTGGGGCTCATGTGCTCCTGATAAGTGTTTTACCTCTCCATTTACTTGCTTAGAAGCCCAAAACAACTTAAGTAGCTCCTCAAAAGCTGGAGTTTTTAGCTCTTCAACGGATGCAATGCTTGGCAAATTTATCAATCTCATTGGTGTTGAACAACTAGTTTCTTCTACCTATTAAAAAAAAATAAAAAAATAGAAATTCTGTATGAGATCCAAATATGCACAAAAAAGTTATCATCCTGGAACTAGGGTTTCTCACCCTGTATTCATCTTCCAAGCACTTCTCTGCATTTCCTGTGATTTCTGCAACCCTGTGAGAGTGCCTATTTCTTAGTTGCCTTAGCTCATCTTGAAAGGCACTGGTCATGTTATCAATTTTCTCATATGTATCCCTGTCTAGTTTCAAAGAGCCTGCCATTTCAAGTTTATCATAAGCCAAAAGGACAAATTACAGAATTATGATTACCGACAAGATGAAGAAAGTCTTACTGTCAATTGAGGAATGGAAACCCTTTTGCTCCATATTGATTTTTTGGAGGGATGTTGAAGTAACACAAGATAACCTATCACATAACATCTGATTGGCTTCCATTCCTCTCCTGCAAAATTGTGAGTAGATAGAGTATCATCTAGTGCTGTTTTTTGTGAATGATATTATATCAAGTCACTATTACCTGACAATAGAATCCACTGATGATACATTTCCATCTTCAAGTTTCGTTAGTGAATTGTGAGCATCTCTCCATTGTTGTGAACTAAGTTGTATCTTTCCCTTGCTACATGTTTATGGGAAACTTGTCAGAATCCTAAGATTTTATTTGATTCAATGCATAGATCAATAGTTTGACATTTTTACCACTGTTGGAAGCCTTCTTCCAAGCCACCTCTTGCTATTTCTACAGAAGTCGTACCCTCAGAATATTGATTTTCAGCTTCTTGTACATAGGCTTTCCATTGGTTTTTGTATGAAGAAGTGCAAATACGAGCTATTGACAATTCATTGTGTAGATTATTGGTCATACTAGTTTAACTCTTGCGTAGACTATCAACTGTAGTTTGAACCTAACAACACAATGAATTCTCCTTCAAAATTCAGGCATTAAGATGAGAAATTTTGTCTTTGCAGAATTTGCCTACCAGAAGTTTCTTTCTGGTGTTGGAACTAGCAATTATTTCTGCTACCTTTTCTAGCAATTGCTTTTCTTCATTAAGAGTACTTTCCTGAAGATTTAAACTATGTTAAAGGCATGATATAATGTAGAGTATATACCCGAGTAACTGAACATGATGATACATAATCAAATAAAATCACCTCAAACTTCTCTGTAAACTCAATGAATTTCCGGTCTTGTACCATTTGTGTTTCTTCTAAATTGTCACTTATTTTGGAAACTAGAGTATCGAGGGTGCTGAAGAAATCAGTACTGAGCTTTGCAATTGATTGTGTTGCCTTGATAGCTCTAAGATGTGCCTGTTCATAACTTGATGAGAAAAGATGATGGATAACACAATAATAGCATGATGGATAGCACACAGCCAGCTTAGTACTTGCAAACCTCATGCTGCAAGTGGGTGAATGCCACTAGTTTATCCTCTTGTTCAGTTAAGCTACTCTGGAGCTCTATAAGCACCTTATCAGCTTCTGATACAATGCCTTTGAAACACTGATTATGAGGGGTGTGGTAGTCAATACTTAATTAAGACAAAGCTTATAAAAAAAAATGAATCTATTTGAACGTCGGAGCATAATGTTTACATCGTCAAGAGCACTAGCATGTGAGGATACTTGTGAGCTCAACTTCTCAATAGTTGATTGAGAGTCCACTTGGAGCTCACCTGCAACATCTTCTAATGTTTTAATCCCATAACAATATAAATCTTTTAGTTTCCCAGCGTGAATGTGTAAATCTTCAGTAGACTGTAAAATTGCAGCGGAAATAAGGCCAAATTCAAGATATTAATTGCATCCATGAAAACTCTTTTTTTTTTTTTGGATGATAGCATTCACATTCACATACCTGGACCTTCTTGGAGACAAAAGTATGCATGTCTTCTTCCATTTCTTTTAGTTGCTTTTCTTGTTGAATTACAGAAGTTGACAGGATTCCGTGCAATATATCTAGGTTCTCAGTTAGTTGAGTATGAAATCTCTGGACAAGAGTTCTATTGTAATCAGCTGTCTTATTTTTACTTTCTGAGAAGCAACACAGATAAGTTTATTTCTGCAGTGAAAATGGGATTCTTTATCTGATGTTACATGTTCAGACCATCAATAACTCACCTATTTTAGAAAACAAGCCAGACACATCAGCTGATGTGTTCTCTAGCTCAGATCTAAGCTCATGAGCACAATCCATTAGCGCCTTTTCTATACGAGGCATGGTAGATTGTGTAAATCTTTTGTGAAAACATCGAAAGGAACATCTTAGTGTTTTGATATTGAAAGATTTCACCTGATTTGAGGAGTTGAACAATCAAATATTCCTTTTCTTTGTTTGAGGTGTTAGCTTGTTTATTCTTATACTCCAGGTCAGATATTGTACTCTTAGCATCCTCCAATTTCCTCTAATAGCAACAAAATTGAAGCAGTATTTAAGCAACAAATTTATTTAGGTGTGGAAATGAAATAATGAAGGCACCTGACCTGGGTCTTTTCAAGGGTTTTACTCAATTCAGTGTTCAATAGTTGCTGAGAAGTGTAAAGTTCTTGAAGGCTATCTGCTTGCTATTCAGAGAATGAACACAATTGAGTCAAGCCACTGCTAATATGTTTATGATAGAAATCACCATGCTAAGTGATGAAACATACCTTATTCTTTGATTCCAAATCAATTGCCATCTGCTCAATTTTCTCTGCCATTGCCTAAAACAGAACTATCAGTGCGCCATATTGAATCAATCATACCTTACCAGCTTAAATTTTTTTTTTTTTTTTTTTTGAGCTTCAATACAATAGTGTGAACAAAAAGGCTGACCTTTTTATGAGCTTCTTCATGCAAGTAACGATCTTGAGGCAAGTATACGCCGTTCTTCTCCTTTGCAGCATATACTTCTGATCGGAGATAAAGATTTATTT
This sequence comes from Dioscorea alata, assembly GCA_020875875.1. Lineage (NCBI taxonomy): Eukaryota > Viridiplantae > Streptophyta > Magnoliopsida > Dioscoreales > Dioscoreaceae > Dioscorea > Dioscorea alata. Next base: position 26,287,638 of record CM037028.1, read on the forward strand.
TAGAAATTTCGTCCACTTTGAGGTTAACTAAATATGTTTTGACTATAAAGTTAAACACTCATAAATTCAGTGACTAATATTCTGAACCTTGTCTAAGACGACTAATTTCAGAGTACAAGTCCTTGATCAATGCAGATTTCATCAACTTCTGATTAATCTGGAAACTTCATAATGCAGGAATTAGAGTTCATGTTTAAGGAAGACAATTATTACTATAATTCAAAATAAGCAAAATGACCTCATGCTTGTTTTTGATACCCTTCGCACGGTGTGCGTATTCCAAGGTGCTTAATGTCTCTTCTAAGCAATTGATAGCTGGTGATATTGTAGCAATAATACATGTTTTTGTTTTCCCTCCCAGTGAATCCCTTAACAATCTTGTCAATTTGCTCTCTCTGAAAAACCACAGAAACTAAAACCTCATCTAAACAATAATAAATGGAGTAATTTATCATAAGAAAACAAGAATTAGATACCTATATGGAATGTGGCCAGAGTGTTCTACAAGAGCATTAATAACTCGTCCAAGAGTAAGCAAGCTTTTATTAATCTCACCGGCTTCCCTTGCTCTACCCTGCCATACAAAGTAGAACAATATTGTTGATGTTCAAAAAAGAAATCCCACTACAAATTCTGAAAATAAACCCACCTCTCTTGCACCTGATCTCATAACATTTTCAGAACCAGCAAGATCAACAAGATTTAGTTTTCCACATTTGATCATCTCTTCCCCCTCATGAGTACTCTCTTTCATATGTATAGTTATGGAGAAAATGGAGTGCGATCGGCTACTTTGCTTATTAAGCAGAGTTTCTGCTGTCTGCCTCTTCGACGACCCTCGATCTAATATCTTATATATCTCGCTAGCAGAACAAACCACCTCCTCTTCCAAACCTCGCACGAAAACACCTCCTTTTCCATCTTCCATCAAAGCAATAGATCTCTTCGACCTTTCATCCGAGAATTTCGATTCTTCGGGTGCCAAAAGATCAGTTAAATCCTCATTATACAATTCAAGTTAAGTGACCTTTCATGCTGTAATCAGTGAGTTGCATTTCAAGCATATCAAAAATTTGTTTAACAGCCCTAGGGATAACACCAGCATCACTAGGAAATTCTCCATTCTGAATATTTAATTCACACCAATGCATCAATGTAATACCAAATTTGTCAGAAAAGAAATCAATTCAAGGAATCACAAACCCTACCTTTATTTTCCTCCCTCCTTCCATTGTAAAAGTCTTTCCAGTTCCAGTCTGACCATAAGCAAAGATTGTGCAATTATATCCTTCAAGAACTTCATTGACAACTGGAGAGATTGCTTGATCATACAATTCCTTTTGCTTAGATGATGGCCCAAAAACCTAAATCCAATCAAAACAATTGCACATCAATTCACCATTTTCTTCAATTCAAGAAATTGAGACAATTAGAAACCCCTGATCCTCTAAACCTTGTCAAATGTGAAGGTTTTATCAATCTGTTTGTTGGCCATGCTTAGAAATGCAGAAACTTCTCTCCGGATCTCATCACAAGCTATAACCATTGGAATGTTTGCCCTAATTCCCTCCTCACTTAAAGGTCTGAGAATAAATTTAAAAAATTTGAAAACCAAAACCTAGAATTCAATGAAAAAAACACCATGATTTCTCTTTGCCTACCTGCATCGAAGGAGGACTTAAACATTGAGACCCTTATCTCTATCACCCATTCCGTGCTTGTCGCTTGACCTAGGAGCATGCGAGAGCGATAAAGGCACCATCCCCGCTCTCCTCTGTGAGCTCTCCATCCCCGGAACTCGAATCCAAGATAAAGGAGAATGAAAGCTTGGATCTTTTTGGGAAGGAACGAAGAGATCAAAGGAGAAGGGGAGAAGAAGAAGAAGGCGCGAATGGAAGGAGAGGAGACAAAGCGGGGGAATGTATTCGACCGTTAGGACTTCTCTTTCTTTTATTCTTCTTTTCTTTTTCTTTTTCTTTTTATTTTTATTTTTGATAAATTTTTTTTGAATTTATTGTTTTATTTATTTAAAAAATATGGGGAAAATATTTATATTTATATTTATATTTATATTTATATTATTATTATTATTATTATTATTATTATTATTATTATTATTCGCTTCTTAATTTCTTATTATATTAATTATGAAAAAAATCCAAAATTTGTACATGCATGTATATAGAGGTATTTATATTCAACTAAATAGTCTAAATTTAATTAAAAATTGTTCTTATTCTCTCTCTTTTTTTTTTTTATTCTTCTTAGTTTTTAATAAATCTTTAATCGAGTATTATTCTCTGTTTTTTTTTATTTTGTTTTAATTTAGATAGTCGTGTTGCCAAAAAGCCATTTTCTTCCATACCACATGTTCATTTTCATACCAAAATAATTTAAAAAAAAAAACAAAGATTAAATATATAAAAGAAAATTAAAGAAAATAAAGGAAAATGATAGAAATAAAAAGAAAAGACAATGGCCTCTCCCTTATTTGCTTATCAATATATACAGTTATGTTATATATAACTCTTGAAATTCATTTATACTATAAAATTCATTATAAGACTCACAAGACTGAAGTATTCCTGTTGAGCCAATTCTATATATATATACTTTCATGTGAGGTTGAAGCTGTTTTCCATTTGGTTTATATTGTCATCTCCTTTTCGATCATTATTATTACTAGCATTGAAGCCAACCGAAAAATATTATATATTCTCATGTGAATAAAGTTCTAGTTGATAGATACTTGATGCATGCATGATCCCTTTAATTATTCAACTGAAAATTAATTAAGTTTTAATCAAATCTTGAAGTTCAATTCATTACCAACCATAGATTCAGAAATGATCTTGCCTCTCATTATTGGTACCACTTCACCAATTAATAAAGACAAGGAAAATTATTGTACTGATTAGATATACTAGTTCCTTGATTTAGCCAAGACTTAATTACATGGGCTCTTGATCATTGACATATATATATAATTCTGAACTACAATATTAAGATATATAAATCCTAATAATAACAAAGTCATCTAAACCAGTACATTTTACTAATATTAAATCTTGCAAAACCTTATCAAGTATCAAAAGAACATATATAGTATACATAGGAAATGGAAAGAGAGAATTAATACAATTATATAAATAAAAGATGACATTTTTCTTCATCTGTCTTCTCATATCATCAAATTTCAGAAACTCAATCTGCTACAGTTACCAAAAATAAACATAAAACGAATCTATCCATTAGATCTCAGACAAAATTCACATGTAGTTTATGACCACTAAGAAAGCAGATTTGATTGATCAATCACACCATGACTGATAACTTTCAATTCAGACTCATGCAAATATATTGTTGATTGCTAGTACTAGTTAATAATTCTAAGATATATATAGCAACAATAAAATGCTTCCATTTAGAGTAATCTTCTTCTATAAATGAAATCAGGAAAACTAAGACTAGCTTTCTGATATCATCCCATGCATCATGCATGTACAAGTGGGCACCATACTGTTCAATATCCACCAGCATACACAAAAGGTAAGAAAACAATGGCCAAGATAGATGTGTTTTTGGCTTGAAGGACCACTGCACCTTGAATGGATAAGCCAAACACTAGGACAAAACTTCACATGGTTCTGGGACCTTTGGAATCCAACTTGATTGATATATCTTTAAGATCCAGTCATCTTCATTTTCCTGTACTCCATAAGGTTACAAGCTTTTATACTGCACTGCTAGCTGTTCCTTTCAGAGTTCATAAGGTATCCAGGAAGGGAAACTTTATCTTATGGTGATGAATAACTTTGAATCAGTACTGTGTTATCTGATATATATATATATATATATATATATTCTTCCTGCTTTTCATGATCTGAATAGAGCAGTCATTGAATGAGAGTGTACATAATATTCTATCATGGAGAGGTGCAGTATCACACGTGTCGATGATTGGAAGTAGACAAGAGAAACAGCTAAACCAGTGTATTTATGTGATCTTGTTCTTCTATTTTTAAGCATGGCCATGTGCTCTTGCTCCAATTTACTAGACTAATCCTTGTCCTAAACTCTCTCTATTTCTATATATAGTTATGTATATTTATATAGATATATTTAAGGCTAAAACTAGCCAGGTAGCTACTTGCTAAGCATGCACTTGTTCATTTATAGGTTTAACTATATATATATATATATAATTATAACTTGCTAGTAAAAATTGGAGAACATTACCACATCTCTGTAGAAGGATATATAGCAGGGCTTTCACTTTCACTTTCTTTGTTAATTAGTTAGACTTTGTACCACATCAAACCAATTTGTCTCCATGCATGACGTGGACATCGATCCGGCAAAGTATAAAATGTAAAAGAGTAACAAGAACAAGAAACTATCTTAATCTTTAGTAAAGTTGTGAATAAATTAACTATCATTCATTGATCAATGAATTATAATATTAATTAAACTTCTCTTAATTGTTTAAACGAACTGATTAATTAATTAACTCTTCATACAAAAAAATAGGAATTACCTGTGAATGAGAATTGAACAAGTGGGGGGAATTGTTTTGGAAAACAGTGGATAAAGAAAACAAAAGAAAGATCAAAAAAAAAAAAAAAAAAGGAAAAAGGCAAGAGATTGCTTTGAAGAAAAGGTAATGCATGCATGAATGAGAAAGAGAGACTAATAATTGTTTCATACTGAAATTAATATCTCTTGTTTAGTTCTAAAATGGAAACTAATTAAACGTTTAAAAATGCAAAATCATTTGAGTTGCCATTCAACCTTAAAGACAACCTTTTTGTTTTTGATATTAAAAGAGAAGTGTGTATATATATATGTATGAATGAAGACAAGGAGAGCACGTGCTTTGTTAGTGACTCTTTCTCTTTGGCTTTCTTGTTAAGTCACTCTCTCTTTTTCTCTCCAATTGTGTCTCTTTACTTTGGACCAACTCTCTCAACCTCTTTGATGTCTTTGACATTGAATGCTACACACATAATTAATGTGTTCTTCATGAGATATCTACAAGCTTGATGTTTCTCTTTGCAAGTTAAGCTGTCTGTGTCTTGTGAATGCAGCAGCTGAACTTGTTATAAATCTTATTTATTTAAATTTCTGGCTATCAAAATTCTAACTGTAGAAGTTTTCATGCATGCCATACCATGTCCTGATGTACTTAATCATCAGCATGCATGTACATTTATTTATTATATATTCATAATATGGGAGTTAATTAATCATGGGAGTCAAAAACTATGTTTTCATGTTTCATGTTTCATGCATAACATAAACAAGATGAATGGATAGAAAACAGCCACATAAGCATAAGCCTAAACAATAAGCTAAACATTCCAATTCCTTTACATAAAACTTTATATAAATATAAACATAAATAAGAAAACAAGCTCACACTCATCCTTCAACCTCATTCCCAACAAAGGACTATAAATTATTCATTGTGTCCCACTTCTTCTTATAGAGCATCAGGTACCCTGTCGGACAACTCGATCATAAAGAAAGAAAGAAAGAAAGAAAGAAAGAAAGAGCCCCTTCTTTTGTGATTCACCTTCTTTGATTCCAATCCCCATAACTTCCTTTTTTTTCTTTTCTTTTATTTTTATTTCCTCTTAAATCATTGTTAACTTATATATATTTATATATATTCTAAGATAAATAGAGCTCCCATATCTCCAGCGGTGCCATGTCTCCCTTCTCTCCTTACATGCAGACGTGCACCTCCATGTGAACCAATCTCTCAGCATGGCTTCTCTCTTCTCTCCTCTCCCTCTTTAAATCAACCTCTCTGAAACGTTCTCCACCTTCAAAGAAAGAAGAAGAAGAAGTTTAGTGAAGATCACAACACAAGTTCAAGGTACTTGGCTCATTGCTAATATCTTATTGTGATTAGTTTTTTAATTCTTTGTTTTGGATGAAGAGAGTGTTTGGAGATTTTCTCTTCTTTGGATGCTTATCTTCTCATCTTCTCAACCACAAAAAATATATTTTTTTTTTTTCATTTTTTGATTACTTTGATCTGGGTTGGGAAAATGGTTTGGTTTCTAATGTTCATGTGGGTCTCATCTGTTGACAGAACAACGTCTCTTTCTACTTCAACTGTTTTGTCCGACAAAGGGTATTACCGTAATTTTGTTGCTTCTTAGGACTGTTTGGTTAGATCTTTGTTGATAAGAGCTTAGATTTTTCTATGTTTTACCTGATTGAGTGGTCTCTGAACATAGTAGCTACTTTTATGGACCAAAATACCCCTTCTGTTCTCTTAAATGTAGATCAGCTTTCTTTTTCCCCCCCATTTTTTTGGCAGTAGGCCTCCCATGCTGTTCTTTTCCTTAACAAGGATATATTTAAATCGTTATATATACATTTATACACATTTATATAAACTATAAATTTTTATTCTCAGGATATTGTTATCCAATTAATTAGTAATTTATCACACGATCAAGTACTTAATTAGTGAATGTTTCTCTATATTTAAATATAGCTTCAAGGACAAGTTGGTCTTGAGATCTTGAGCTTCGTTTGTTGGAAAGCGTATTACTACTTGATTAACGAGAGATTAATCACGTGATCAAGCTCTTTAAATCACTTTCTTACTTGTCAACCAATGTTCTTACAAAAAGTTTTTTTTATTGTGACGTGCCTGTAATTAATGCATATATATATATATATACTTTTTAATTTATTGGTCTTCCCAAGATATGTTGGGGGTTCTAAATATTTAAATCAATCTATTTTATAATTTATCAGTTATAAACAAGCAAAGAACTTGACTCAAATATTTATATTAATTATTATTTATTAAAATTTTAAATTAAGTGAATGCTCTACATATGTTTCTTATTTTTTTAAATATTTATTAATAATTAAAAAAAAAAATTTTTTGGGGAAAAAGGTTTATTATATAAATGGAAGAACGGACCCAAAAGCCGACCTCACTGATACCGTCTCTTCCACGCGATTCACGAGGTTCTCTCGAGGTCTTCAATCCTGCAACCTTCTCCTCCTCCTCCGCCTCCTCCGCCGCGTCCCGGGCACTCAGCTCCGCTCCGTTCGCCACGTGGAGCTCCCGTGCCGATCCACGTGTCACCTCGTCGGGCCCACCACCGGAAGACGCCGCCACAACATGGATGGCCATCTCCAAGAACATTCCGGCGGCGCCGGCGCCGACGCCGACGTCCTTCTCCGAGGCCATCTCGATTTCCAAGAAATCCTTGGGAGAGGGGTCGGTGGGGGACGTCGGCGCTGCAGCGCAGCGGGCGGCGGAGTGGGGACTGGTGCTGAAGACGGACGAGGAGACGGGACAGCCGCAGGGTGTGGCGGTGAGGAAGTCTAGAGAAGAAGTTGGGAGGGGGGCCGGGAGGGAGTCGGGAACTTCGTATAGGAGCTCTGAGGACTCCGACGCAGGACCAAAGGAGCGGGGCGCTGGCGGGCTGCCGAGGGTTTCGGAAGAGCTCCGAGACGCTCTCTCGGCTTTCCAGCAGACCTTCGTCGTCTCCGACGCCACCAAGCCCGATCATCCCATCATGTACGCCAGCGCTGGGTTCTTCAAGATGACTGGGTACCTTTCCAAGGAAGTCATCGGTCGGAATTGGTACTCCTTTTTCCCGATTATGGAATGAATTTATCAGGGTTTAGGTTTAGGGTTTAAATCCAAGCATGATGATGAATTGCTAATTTTGTATTGGGTAATGGATTTTTATTATGCAGCCGGTTCTTGCAAGGATCTGGAACTGATCCAGCTGAAATTTCGAAAATTAGAGAAACACTACAATCTGGGGGGAGCTATTGTGGTCGCATTTTGAATTATAAGAAGGATGGAACACCCTTTTGGAATCTTTTAACTATTGCGCCCATCAAAGATGAGAATGGTGATGTTTTGAAGTACATTGGGTGAGTTTTTTTTTTTTTTTTTTTTGGTGTCCCGTGAATTTTTATATTTTATTTTATTTTATTTTTTCACTTTTTTATTCTGTTTGTTGGTATTAAGGCATTGTCAGTTTTATTAATCTTTGCAGTAGTATTGTTTCAATTACTTTTATGTTTATATAATTTGAATCTTGTAATATGGCATTATGTATTCCTTTTAATTTTCAGCATGCAAGTGGAAGTTAGCAAGCACACTGAAGGAACTAAAGAGACGATTGTCCGCCCCAATGGATTACCAGAGTCTTTGATACGATATGATGGTACTTTTTGTGTTTGTGTGTGTGTGTCTGTTTTATTAGTTTGACGTCTCAAAAGGTTTGGAATTTATATGTTTAAAGTAATTTCTGTTTGATTAGATTCATAGATAAATTTCTCATACCCATAAGTGCACTACAGAGAGGCAAAAGGAAAGGGCTCGAAGCTCACTCTCTGAGCTTGTAATGGCTGTGAAAGATCCCCGTGCATCAGAATCTGGAAATCGCCCTTTCATGAGGAAATCAGAAGGCACTGGAGAGGTTTTCAGAGCTGAAGCCGCTGGAAGGAGAAACTCAGAGAATGCCAATACAGCTAGGCGCAATTCACGTAGTGGGATGAGAAGTTCTATGCAGAAGATTAGTGAGGTGCCTGAGGGGGGGAAAAGAAAATCAGGCATTCGATCTTTCATGGGGTAGGCATTAAACATCGCCATTATCACCTTTATATTTCTGATTTTCATTGCGATTATTTTGTCACCTTAGCAATGCTTGTCATCGTATCTGTCAATAATCTCTGGTTCTCTACTATCATCTTGCAACAGAATTATGTAAATTATAAATATATGACCTCGAGAATCTAGCTTCAACCTAATTTTGAACAGCAAATCTTGAAATATGGATTGTACCTGCTCTACTACACAAAATGTTACTACCACATCTGCATGTCTCTACTTGTTGTTTATGAACAATAAGTACTTGAGCTTTTCCCTTTTGTTTGTTTGAAAGGCTCGTTTTTTGTTTTGTTAATGTTTATAAACTACCCTGTTGTAAGGCCACTGGAAGCTGCTTAATTCCGCCATTGACCCTTCTTTCTGTTGGCATATCCTCAAATATTTGGTCGATAGAGAAGGGAATGAAAAACTACCTGGAAACAAACTGATTTTAGTGAATGTTTGTATTTATTTTATTTTTCCTTTGTGCTCTAGGCTTATTGGATTAGGTCAAGCAAATGTGGAGAAACAAGGCATGGATGTTCCTTTGGAAGAAGATATCCTGCTGGAAAGCGATGATGATGAGAGACCTGAAAGCTTTGATGATCAAATACGAAGGAAAGAAATGAGAAAGGGTATTGACCTTGCTACAACATTGGAACGTATTGAGAAGAACTTTGTCATCACTGACCCAAGGCTGCCTGATAATCCCATCGTAAGAATAGAAAACTCATCTGATCGATTTATGTTATTACGTTGATGATAACATGTGTTTCAAATGGATAAATTATTATAATGTGATTATTACTATTGGTTTTCGCAATTCCAGATATTTGCATCAGACAGTTTCCTAGAATTGACAGAATACACTCGTGAAGAGATATTAGGAAGAAATTGCAGGTATGTCGTTATGAATCTTGATGTTGCAATATTTGCCAAGTATTTGTATTATTGAGTGTTTATTGCAGCAAATTTGCATATGCAGTCCCCATTCTTAGCCCACTTGTTGTATTAACAGATTCCTCCAAGGCCCTGAAACTGATCCAGCTACTGTAAGAAAAATAAGAGAGGCTATTGACAACCAGAGGGATGTCACCGTGCAATTAATAAACTATACAAAAAGTGGTATGCTTAGGTTTTTTACTTTGGCTACAAATTCTATTTCTAGGAAAAGCTCATACTTGTGCAAAGTCTAATTTTTATTTTCAACAAATCTTAATTATTTTAAAATAATGGATAGTTATTTATTATGTGAGGGGCTTCATTTTTGCTCTACACTTCTACAGAGTGTATTTGTACTCTTGCAATGGCTAAATCCTTTTGTTGTCACTTGCATTGCACTTTAAAAACCCTTATCACTTATATGTTGTTCTTATTTAGTTTTGACTGGTAAAGCCCTGCAACTTTGCCTTTATGAGAAGCTAAAATATGCAAGAACCTAAGGCATGCTATAATCTTGATTGAATGAAAGATGTACATGGCGGGCTAAACTCAAACCTTATTACTCTATCTCCCTTTGTATATTGAAGACAGGCTTGTGATTTACCTTTGACAATTGTTAATTTTATGTTCTTCACAAATAAACAACTTTATTTCATGTTTGATACATTTTGATGTGTTCTAATTTCTTTGGTGCAGGGAGAAAGTTCTGGAATCTTTTTCACCTGCAACCTATGCGTGATCAAAAGGTATTACCATAAAATATTTGATGATATTCTGCATTGTTACCCAGCTTTATTATTGATGTGCTGTTTCACATGTTTTGTCTTTGATCTTTACTGTGCTTTGCAAACAGGGAGAGGTCCAGTACTTTATTGGGGTTCAGTTGGATGGCAGTGAGCATGTTGAGCCGCTTCATAACTGTATTCCTGAGGCCACAGCAAAAGAAAGTGCAAAGCTGGTATGTAATCCTTTCCACTCTCCAAATCACTTTAAAGAGTGTTGGAATAGATCAGAAAGCTTCTTTCTTGTCTTTTCAATTGCACAATCATCTCGACATTGATTACAGAATTAATGCATGTGTTTCAGCTTTTATGTGTTTCATATCCGCAACATGTCTAATAAAGCACATGCATAAATTAGGCAATAGTTCTTGCCCTTTAGTTGACTCTTCTATGCATTCAAAATTTTTATTGAAAAAAATAAATTTTATCTTCGTATTGATAAGGCTGTTTTTCAATACAATTTCCCAGGATAGCGGTCTTGAATGAAAAATAATGCATGACCTATGCTCTTTAGTTCATGACTCCACCATGCTTGTCAAGTGGCATAATTGCTCAAAACATTAAATATGTTTCAGGTGAAAGAAACTGCAGAAAATGTTGATGAAGCTGTTAGAGAGCTTCCAGATGCTAATTTGGTGAGCTCCTTAAACTACTTTTTTTTATTATTATTTTAAAAGAAATGCATGCTTTGAACTTTACGTCTTATTATGAGACTACTTCGATAATTACATGCAGAAACCGGAGGACCTGTGGGCCAACCATTCAAAAGTTGTTCTTCCAAAGCCCCATGGAAAGAATAATGCATCATGGATTGCAATCCAAAAAGTATGTTGCTCTAAAAATTGAATATGTTTTATCAGCCATTATTTCAGAAAGATATTAAACATGTAGGAAAAGAATTTAGGCTCATGGATCCTATTGACTTCAAAATGAATATTCATATCTTTTTATGCCATTGTTGACAATATTTTATGAGTTAAACCTGTTACATGTGATGGCTAATTCTGTAGCTTTTATTTCTTCTTCATTCTTTAGTAAAATGTTCTACAAAGAAGGCTAACTTATTCGTGTAATTATATAAGTTTGCTTGATGAGGTCACTTCGTATTTAACATTGTTTTTTTGCTAACATTTGTTTTTGGGGATTTAATTTGTTCACTGTGTGTAAGGAATTTGTCTTAAAAGAACTCTCTTGACTGCTGCATTTGGGATATCTTTGTATATGCTAACTTATATTATCGTTGTATAAACCTGTAATCCATGGCTACCAAAATGAACATATAAGCTTCTTATTGTAGACAATTGATGTATGACCACCTTTTTTCTTGTCAGATCCTTTCTTATTCTTAGGTGTATATAGTGTATACTATATTTAAATGAAGTCTCGTGCCATAATCTCTGCTTTTAAATGTTATAAGTAATTGATGTTACTGTTTCGGAGTTGATGGTATGGTTAATGCAATTGATAAACAAAATTGTTGAATTTTTTTTTTTTGGTGGCAGAACAATCAAGTGTTCATCTTTCCTTGTTTGAAACCTTCTTCAATAGTCAATAACCTATTTGATCCTCAGGTTCGTGAGAGTGGAGAGCAGATTGGTCTCAAACATTTTAGACCTGTTAAACCTTTGGGCTCTGGTGACACTGGCAGGTTAGTGATCAAATTGTTCTTTTTGGTCTTCAAAAGTTTCTTCAACATGTATGCTTGCTTTATAGTTTCAAAATACATCAATAGTCAAGGCAGCTAACATGTTTGATTATCTTTTCGATGGATATCCATTTGTTCTTTATCATATGAGTGACCAATTCTTAATATAAACACAAACAAATTTAACACATGGGATTTCCTGTCAATATTTTCTTTGTTTCTCACTTGTTTTGCTCAATATTGTAGTGTCCACTTGGTGGAATTTATGGAGACAGGAGAGTTCTTTGCAATGAAAGCTATGGATAAAAATGTGATGCTTAACCGCAACAAGGTATGGATATCAGGTTTTGGCGTCTAATTACTTTGATGTTTGAAGTTTTGCCAGGATTGTTGCTTTATAAGCATTAGCATCTGCATATATTCTGTGAAAGTTATGCACAGCATAAGAATTTATGAAGGTTATAACATCTTTTGCGTAAAAATGCACTCAATCTTCTGTGCAATCTTTCTTGTGTTAGATTAATCAAGGATGGAGCTGTTTTAAATATGTAAAAGTTGGTTTAATAATTTTCATCCTCATCTATATGATGACAATAGATTGAAGAATTGTCTTAATCATCATGCATGTGACTGCACCAAGAGCTTGTCCTATATTTGTTAAGTTGGTCTATGAGTGCCACAGCTTTCAGTTTCTGTAAGAAATGATAAGAAATAATGCTATTATACAGTTTTATACTTTATCCTCGTTACCTGTTTCTGTTATCACTTCAGGTGCATAGGGCTTGTGCAGAGAGAGACATTCTTGATGTGCTAGATCATCCATTTCTTCCTACGTTATATGCTTCATTTCAGGTTTGTTATCCCATTGTTAACTTTTATGAAAACCATCCAAGTTGCTAAATCAGTTGCAGATACCTGAATTAGTTAGTGTGATTTAATTGCTTTTACCTTGCCACACATGGGGCTTCTGGTATTGGTCCAGTTGTAAGATTGTCTACATTAAGCTGCAACATATCTCGTCTTTTATGCAAACTTCTCGTAAGTGTAAAAAAAACTTATTGGTGGTTTTAGATGTTGTGATATATTACCTACTCCAAGATTCTGAAGTTCTAAAATGCAGTAGTTTAAGCAGGTCTCACAGCAACCAAGTTGAACTTATGGCTGTTAGTATCAATTCCTTGCTAATTGATCTGAAAGGTTATTTTGGTTTGGAAGTTTGAAGCTTATCTTCCCCTGAGTTCAAATTGATGATGAGTCATAATTTTAGAATTATTTCGATGGTACCTTTGATTGTTGAGCTATTCAATGTCACCTGAACTTCTCTATTTACAGTATAGAAAAGAAAGGCATGATTTATTCTTCTAATCCTTGTGTTTACCCATCCAATCCATCTGTGTGTTTTTGTCAAAGTCAATTAAAAGCCCACTCTAACTTATTTTGCAGACAAAGACACATGTCTGTCTAATTACTGATTACTGCCCTGGAGGAGAGCTCTTTATGCTTCTAGACAGCCAACCTCTGAAGGTCCTCAAGGAAGATGCTGTCAGGTAATGCTTATTCTTTTACATGAGGGATATAATATTATCCAAAAAAAATTTTATACATTGTTGATATTTTATTTTTGCATCTGTATGTTTGCAGTTGTAGTTTTCTTTCAAGAATGCTCTGTTATCTCTCCCATTAGACTATACATCCGTTACAGTAATCTGTCTGCTCCAGTTTAACCTAATGGTCCATCTTTACTCAATCTGCATTGTGATGTCTTTTTTGCCTATTACCATTTCTACCACTCATTTTTATTTTCATTTGTTGCTTTACGGCTGGATTTAACGTTTTCTCTGATATTTTTCTTTGTGATAATTGGAATTTTGCCTTCCCTTTCTTAATGATAGGTGAATTTGGGTCTTCAAGTTATATGCTTGATCCTTAATTATAATACTAGGACAAAATATGTATTTCTTGGTTCTCTAGCTTCGATAGGCCTAGGGCCAACCTTTGTTGAAATCTGTTTGTGGACCTGGTTCATAGTGTGTTCCTTGGCCAAACATGATTTCATCCTGTCGTAAATAATATCTGGTCCGCCTTCAAATTTTGCTAATCAATTTTCCAACTCTGTTTAATGAACTTCGTCACTTAACAGAAATTTAATAGAGATGGTGTTTTTTAAGATAAACCATGATACATATGTTGCCAGGCTTATCTTTCTTAGTTGCATATAATAACACTTAATTCATTGATGCATGCCAGGTTCTATGCTGCTGAAGTTGTCATTGCACTTGAGTACCTTCACTGTCAAGGTATGGGGCTAGCACTAATATTATGTTGATATAAACACTATTTTCTTTGCTTCACTGTTTGATACTTATTATGGATTTGACTTCTTACTAGGCTTGTAAGCCTTACTGTACAACTGCAATAACGGTTACTGCACATTTGACCTTAATCATCCAGCTGACGACCATTAACTGCTCTAGTTGCCATATAATGATTTTCTAAATGTACCGACCAATGCTTTCTGCAGGTATAATATACAGAGACCTGAAACCAGAAAATATCTTGCTTCAAAGAGATGGTCATGTATCTTTGACGGATTTTGATTTGTCATGTTTGACATCTTGCAAACCACAGGTTGTTTTAATATCTGATGTCATCACACATACATAACTGGCTCTAGAGTTGGCCTTTTCTAGAAAGATGTTAAAATTAACTCATTAATCAATAAGGTGGCTTACATTTATTATTTGTGAATGTTCTTGCATATGCTTGTTCTAGCTCCTCCTTCCAAACACGCAAGATAAGAAAAAGCAGCCCAAAGGAAGAGTGCCTCCAATTTTCATAGCTGAACCAATCAGGGCATCAAATTCTTTCGTTGGGACTGAAGAGTACATTGCACCTGTATGTGTTCCCTTTGCTAAAGCCAAACTTTAATTTTGTCTACTACTTTCATATATTTCTTGACTCTGGTATGGTTTGTTTACCCACATGCTTATTTGACATTGTAGTTAGCTACATTTCTTTTCTTGTAAAATGTGTGACTTTGTTTTTCTTTTCTTATAAACTGCCATTTCTACTTTTTGAGTAAAAAGGACAGATAGAATTAATACCACAATGCAAAAGTTATATGAAACCCAAGGTTTAAAATAGTCACCCTTTGATGTTTTGCTCTGGATCATATAAATAGCATAATTATTACCAATTTCCAATAGTGACTTATTGGGTTATAGAGGAAGATTGTCACAAAATATAGTTATTGGCAGTGCGAGTCTGTCTTATTTTCAACTTACATGTTGTTACAACTTTTGTATTGAACTGGCAACTCTATAATTGATCAAACTTAGCAAAATAGAATTTACACAAATCCATGTAATTTTATCTGAAACAAACTTCAAATTCATTGCATTAAAGGGTAGCATTATATTTTTGCCCGTTTTAACTACACTGCCATAGTTCAGTTCAAATATAATCAATAAATAGAAGCCTGTTGTGTTGTTATGAATTCTCCTTATTTTATTTTAATTTTTTAAATATTGTCTGGGCCATATTCCTAGTACGCATGCACTGCCAAATCTTAACTTTCATTTCTTCTAAGTAAATGATTGTGTTAAAATTTTGTGAAAAAGATTATCATTCCCAATTAGCTTCTTGTTTTACTGGACCTGGTATAATTTTCCATTGGTGTTGATATTCATGTCATTCAATTCTCTAAGTAGTTTAACAAACTGCAAAAATTAAATGGTGAAGTAGAGTACATTTGATCTATCTCAGCCTGTTTAATGCTAAGATTTCATTTCACAATGCAATGTTTTTATAGTGAATGGTTGTGATCCTTGTGTTAATGTACTATAGCTATCATTTCATTTTCCACATAGATATCTGACCACTTAATTTTATAAAATTTCTTGGTTACATTCGTGATACAATTACAACCGTTGATATTGTTATATGAAAACAGTATTTCTGTACTATCTAAGCCTCGATACTATTTGCAGGAGATTATAACTGGTGCTGGACACACTAGTGCTGTAGATTGGTGGGCACTTGGTATGTTACTGCTTTCCCCGCAAAAATAAAAATAAAAAATAAAAAATCCCTGTCAAAACAAGTGAATATCTTATGTGCTAAACTTTCGAAACATTGGATAACTCAAAAGATATCTAAATAAAACATTGCTGATTGAAGCAAAACTACCATAGCATGCCAATAGAAAGTTTATATGGCACTTCATTGTTTATTACTATGTTATTGACTAGGGGATTGGAATATCTTCTTTTTTCTAAATGTTACCCCCAGCCTCTGCTTCTAATCCATATCCATTAAAAAAATGGGTTGGCTGTGGCCATAGCATGCCAATAGAAAGTTTATATGGCACTTCATTGTTTATTACTATGTTATTGACTAGGGGATTGGAATATCTTCTTTTTTCTAGATGTTACCCCCAGCCTCTGCTTCTAATCCATATCCATTAAAAAAATGGGTTGGCTGTGGAGTGTAACTTCGATTGCTGGAGCCTATTTCAAGAATGCAGTCCTATTTGTATGGCAATATCTAGCCCAAAACTTGCAGGCAAGTGGAGATAGGCAGAATGATGTTCCTATAAGGTTTCTTGTTGGGTTTCAGATAATCAAGAACAATGCCCTAAATTTATTAATGCTTAGAAAGAGTGCAGAGAACATTGAAAGTTGATAAGTTTTTATATGAGGATTGCACTAATCCCGAGGCATACAACTTGAGCTTGTAAAAAAAGGGTAGGCAGAATATTAATAGTTATAGCCAAAAGCCTCGTAGGATGAATATAGGATGAGAACAAATTAACAGAATATTAAATAAACAAACTGGGATATGACGAGTCTTTCTTGAGCTTGATGTGCACTTGAAGGCATTTTGTGTGGCAAATGTTATTGCAAGCAGCTGGAATCAGTAATCTACTGTTATCATCCTAATGGTTGTCTGAACTAATTTTAGAAAGTAATCTCGTAACTTGTCTCCTAGCATCAGCAGGTAAAGATTAAAGAAGGTTTTGATTATATCTCCATATGCTTTGTGCAACCGGCTCATGCATCTAAATTTTGTATCAGGAGACTTTCCTTCTCACTTGTGGTTACTCATATATATGCTAAAATTTCTAGGCATCCTTCTCTATGAGATGCTTTATGGATATACCCCATTCAGGGGCAAGACAAGGCAAAAGACTTTTGCTAACATTCTTCACAAAGATCTCAAATTTCCTGGGAGTAACTCAGTGAGTCCTATCCTACCATCTTGTTATATATTTGTTTTTTAGAATTACTTAATATTTTTGTATGTTCACTGCTATGTTTTTTCATAAAAGCAGGAACTTGTTATATTATTTATGTTCCCACCATAAAGTTTTCCTTGAAAAACAAGCTGTTTGTTGATTTTCGTGTATACCTGTTTATTACTCTGCTTGGAAGGTGGATTGCACAAATTGATATTTTGGTCAACTAATGAAAATTCTCAAAAGAAAGGAATAATCTCATGCACGACGAAATTCCCATTAGATTAAATAATGACAAAGGGGTGTCCTCTTTGTGTAAGATGAGGATCCAGTTAAGTAGACAATGATGTAAATGGTGAGAGAAACAGATGATTTGGAATGCCATTAAGCCAAAAGGAAGTGAACCATCAGAGTTTAAATTATAACTAATTTCCAAACATTAGTGAATCATCTTGAAAAATGGATTCAAAAGTTTTGTTTCTGGTGAATGTGGGACTAAGCATGATCCAAATATATGCAGTACATTTCAAGTATGATCATGACAAGGGTTATCAAAGGACTAGAGAAAGGGTAGAATTTGCCATATATATTGATTGGTGAATTTGCCATATCTTGAAAATGGATTCAAAAGTTTTGTTTCTGGTGTATGTGGGAATAGGCATGATCCAAATATATGCAGTACATTTCAAGTATGATCATGACAAGGGTTATCAAAGGACTAGAGAAAGGGTAGAATTTGCCATATATATTGATTGGTGAATTTAATCTTGTGCAACGATTAAATTCTCGATTTCATATAATTTTTAAGCCGGAAGGGTGTTTGGGAGTCAATACTTAATTACAAATATGTCCATTTCATTGAAACTACCTAAAATATCTAGACTCAACAAAATAAGTAGAACATTGATGAATCTCTATTTATCTTTCGATTTTACGCTACTAAAGCTGCTTATCTCAATGCTAATGGCTTTTATGCATTATGAGCACATTAAACCCCTATTTTAGCTACATCTATCATATAGAACTCTAATGTAGCTAAATTACTGACCATGGTGATAACTTCAATCTCTTGCATATTACCTTTTGTTTGTGTATTATGGAATCTGATAAAGATTTTAAATTTCCTTCGTGTGGTTATCTTTGTTTAATGTAGTTCTATTGCTTTTTCACTTGTGCAACGTCTATAGTTTAGGCAAGCAGTATCAGTGTTCTATTTGTGCCCTGCAGCCAGTGGCATATACCAGCTAAAATATGTTATGCTTTTGTAGGTGAGTCTCCATGGTAAGCAGCTGATGTATCGCTTATTACATCGGGATCCTAGAAACAGATTGGGTTCTTCTGAGGGAGCAAATGAAATTAAACGCCATCCATTCTTCCGTGGTATTAATTGGGCTCTTGTACGATGCATGGTCAGATTCTCACTCTCTTCTTACACCTTGTTTACTCATCTTTCTCAAGAAAGCCTTTTCAGTATATATATAAGATTGTGAAATTGTAATCTGTCTTTTTTGGCCAAAAATTAAGCACATATCATTGAATAAGTCATAAGCATGTTGGATTTTATGAATCTATCTACTGGATTTTATTTTATTTATTATTTTTCTTTTGAAAATTTTTGTTTAAGCGCCAACAGTTGGCTGGTGGATTGCATTATTCTAAGCTGCTTCTTGAGTAACACTGACTAAAACTACAGTCATAATAAGAGAATAGTAAATCAAGAGTATGATTTTGTCAGTCTTTTCTTTTTCTTTTCCTGTTATCCTTCTAGAAAAGATCTTCTTGCAGATGTAATCATGAAAATTATCGTAATAATCTTTGTAATTATAATATCATGCAAAAGCTAGTCATGAATACTGTAGAGGTGGTCTAATATGACCTTCCCCTTTACCATGTCGACAAAGAATGCAAAGAGCTTTGATGACCTAAACCTTTGAGCAGTTGTGCTTCACTTATTTCTGAGTTCTGGTTCTAATGGATTCATATGCATGCAGGCTCCTCCTAAGCTGGATGTGCCATTATTTGGCGCCGAGGCAGGGAAGGAAACAAAATTGGTTGATGCTCAACTTGCTGACCTCCAAGCAAATTTCTGAAAGGTACTTTCAAGTGCATTCTTTTGGATAAGTCATATGCCCCAGTCAGTTTCCTTTCATTCTCAATCCGGGATATTTTTGCTTTCTTATTTATGGCAATCGAATACTTTCGTGTTCAATTACTGCCATTAACATGTAACACTTCATTGTTTCATTCAGCTATATGCTCAACTTAGCCGCGCGGCATGCATGTTCATTGGTGACTTTTTTTGGCGAGCATTATTATAATTGAAGAAAATAAGAGGAGCTTCAGATTTTCCATGTATTCCGGTCTCTAGTGTCATCTATACTGTCTCCTGTGCTGTATCATGCCCATCATCCTGGACAACAATTATCATTTTCTTTTATTGTTTGTGCTTCTGAATGTAAATCTAGGAACCAATATTTTGTTTTATGGTATTTATATTTGTGCATCTTTTCTTTGAAATCTCTCCTCTTTTGTCCCTATAATAAATTTCTAAGATAAATATGTAATCAATGTAAATGAATAATATAAGATATAGTTAAGTATGACAGGTCTCCATTTGTCAGTTCTCATCAATCTTATAAAAAGAAACATCTTGGTAAGTTTTCAACATAATTTTCCAGTATTCATGCACAATCAATGTCACTTCCTTTCTGTATCTTGAAGCACTAAAATTAAACTATAAATTGACTCAGTTCACAAGTATCTACAATATAACCCATCCTACCAAGACATTCTACAAGCACAGTATAAGCAAAACCATCAGGCTTGATTCCATCAGCTAACATCCTATCATACAACATAACTGCTTCAATTACCTTCCCAGCAATACAGTGCCCACGTATCAATATTCCATAAGCCACAACATCAGGCAACAAACCCCTACCAACAGCACTCTCAAATGCCATTGATGCCTCCTCCAATCTCCCTTCCTTGCAGAGAACATCAATAAGAACACTATAACTAACAATGTTCGGCTCAAGACTTTTCCTTAGCATCTCCTCATGGAGTGCGATCGCATTCTCCGTCTTATTTGCTTGGAAATTGCCATCTATCAAACAAGTATATGTCACGGTATTCGGTACCGGGCCCTTATCGAGCATTTCATTGAACAACTGCATTGCTTCATCCAGTCTCCCTTCTTTACAGAAAGCATGTATTAGTATTGTGTAAGTAATGGCATTCGGTCGAACATCTCCTCCAACCATTTGCTTAAGAAACGCTACAGCTTTGTCTAATCGTTTCATAGAACAGAAGCCGCAAATCATAGTGTTGTAGCTCACAATGTCAGGCTCTATTACCTCATCAAACAATGCCTGTGCATCTTCGGCATGGCCTTCCTTGAACAAGCCATTGATAAGCACATTATATACATAGACATCAGCATCAATTCCATTTCTAATCATCAAATCACAAACCTTCAATCCATAAACCACACTCTTGTGCTTGCACAAGCCATCAATCAAACTGCAGTATGTCACAACATCAGGCACAGAGCTCATCTTCAGCATCCTAAAGAACAACATCACTGATTCAATCACCATTCCTTTCTCAATCATTCCTCTGATAAATACAGTAAAAGTGATCACATCCGGCACAACATTGTTTAATTGCTGAAAAACCTTCAACGCATCTGCTAGTCTTTCAGCTCTACACCATCCATTCATCACTTCATTATAGACGACAATGTTCGGCTTTATACTCGACTTGAGAATAAACCGTAAGGCATCAAACATTCTTCCAGCGTCGCAGAGACCTTTAACAAGCACACCAAGAACAACCTCATCAGGGGCACAACCATTGCTCACCATGCACTCATAAAGCTCAAATGCATCTACCAACCTCCCAATAATGCAGAAACCTCTGATCAAACTACTATAAACCATAACATTCGGCTTAATCCCTCGTTTCACAATCATCGAAAGCACGCAAAATGCTTCAAGAATTCGATCATTTCGACATAAAAAATCAATCATTATACTGAAAGTGATCAAATTGGGTTTCAAATTCATTTCTAGCATTGCAGTCAATAAAGCGAACACCTTGCGTGCATGCCCAACTCTGGCATACCCATCCATGAGTGAACTGAAAAGCACCACGTCCGGCTTGATGCCACAATCCAAAGCCTTGTGAAGCAGAGAATGAGCTTCATCAAGCCTTCCTTTTTTGGAAAATCCATCAACAAGAATGCTGTAAACGATCAGGTCTGGAATTATGCCGTTGTTTACCATCAATTGATAGAGTTGCAAAGCGTCATTGAGGCGACCATTGGAGCAGCAAGCACGGATCATGGTGCTGTAAGTGGCCACATTGGGTTCTAGGGTTTTGTCACGAATGGCGTTGTAGAACAAAATGAAAGCTTGGCTGATTCGGTTCTCCTTGCACAGAGTGTTGAGATGCTTATTGAAATAGTAAATCCTCGGATGAGCAGCAAGGTCTGGTGAAAATCCCAGGCGCTTCGGAAAGGGGTTCAATGGTACTGGGAATGGTGGTCGGCGGAGGCCGGAGGTTTGAGAGGGAGGTGGGAATGGGACGATACCCGGAGGGAGAGAGGAGAGGAGCCGAATGCGGTGGCGGAGGAGCTCTCGAATGGCAGCGGAGGCGGAGATCATGAGAGCGTTTCCTGAGAGAAAGCATTGTGCTTGATAGCGTCTCTGGCTTTCTCCATTGATGCGAGCTTCAGGTGCTCGGAAAAATGCGTGAATGAACGATGGATTTTTTCCATATCAAACACTGGAAAAATAAATATTTGCATGTGTATAGTTTATTTTATTGCTAGGACGAGCGACTAAGCAGCTAAGAAAGTATAGGGTTACACAAACCTCGGAGGAGACGGGCTCACGCACATAAATGTTAGGATCACTCATATACAATTATAAGTAGCTTCCACAAATATGCCGTAATTCGAACTCTCAACACTCATAAAGAATTCAAATAAAATTCAGATACTGATAATAAATGAGTTCATCACCACCAGTTCTAAAATCAAGAAATACTTTGATTCTAACCTATCATATTTTGACACATGGCCCATGTAATGTTATTATATTTTTTCTATTGTGATTAGAGACACATGTCAGGTTTTAATAGACTGGAACCAGGATATTCTCTAGTTCCAAAACCAGGGAGATACGTTCATGATAAATCACTGGGTCCCTAGTTCTATATAGATATAATTTAGTCACGGGTATCAGGTATATATATATATATATATATATATATAATTTGGTCATGGGTATCAGGTGTTCGGAGAAATGCGTGAATGAAGGAGGGATTTTGCAGAGGAACCCCTCTAAAAATAAATATTTGCATGTGTATTGTTAATGCCCATCAGAGTGTTCAGAGAAGCTGAAGTGTGCATATTAGACCACTCTTTTAATCTTTTCCTTTCAAAATCCAGAAATTTTTTAGTTGAAAAAAAATATATAACTTCAAAATTCTATGAGAACATTGAAACTGGAACACAGTTGTTAAGGGTAAATTGTCATTTTACATGTTAACGATACAAGAACATGGAATGTGTTATTGCAATCAATAGAGGTTGAGATCTTCGTTCACAAAGTTTGTTTAACAAGGCTGTACATAGCTTATTAATCAACAGAGAAATGCAAGATCAGAACTATGTATAACATTCGATTGAAATGCATCGATAACAATGTTTCAAGGAGCTGGAACACGGCTTTTGTCATCGGTCACTGACCGTATAACTCTTTCGATGAGGAAACAACAGCTCTTCTTTGGTCTACTGAGTTTTGTAGTTGCTGTTTGACACGCCGGAGAGCTCTGAGTACCTCCTGCGCATCGTTTCTCATTTCCGGTTTCATTGCATTTGAGTTGATCCACATGTTTGATGGAACTAATGCCAAAGAATTATCTTCGTATTTAGTCTGATCTTCTGCTGCTTTTAGCTCCTTCACACTGTTATGTTGTTGTCTGATTGAAGATGTGAAAAAACAAAAATCAAGGAAACAGCTTCATAAGTTAATGCCGAAGAAAATTTAATGAAACATATGCACATAGCTTTCTGTGGAAACTGAATGTTTTCCTAGATGAACAAAGATTATCAAATTATCCACAGATTCATAAAGTAATAGCAATAGAGACAAGCAACTTCACAATATTTAAGGAGTAAAAGACGTCACAATGTTGTCTGATTGAAGAACTAAAAAGAAAATCAATAATACAACTTCATGAGTTAAAGCCAAAGAAAATCGAATGAAACATATGAACATTGATTCTGTGGACACTGAATATTTTCCGAGTTGAATGACGATAATCAAATTACTCGGAAATGCATAATGCAAACATTGACAGACTCTTTGTATATGTCTGGACTTATTGTATATGTCCGAGCTTGGTTTATCTATCAAGAATAACATCGAAGGGGAGGATTCATGTGGCCGATCCCAAATAGTTGTATTAAAGCCACCATTCTTGCAAATATTAGAATCAAAGCAATCACAATGGCCTCAGTATTGGATTAGATGCTAGAGGGAGTAACCATGAGACATTGTCCATATATATCATTGTTCCTTAAGTGTCTTCGGTTTCTTTTCGATCTAAACTGCATATAATCCATGAAAGGTGGAGAACACAAACATAAACAAAACCAATAGAAAAACCCTCTTATTATAAACACAATTATCAGTGAACAATAACAATCAGACAGAGAATGTCTTGAATGATTTCTTCAATACATCAAAACTCAAGATTCAGAAAATGAAACCATTGTGAATGAATCAAGTAAAAGTCCTCAAAATCATACCTTGAAACATGAGAAGGCTCTTCCTTGGTATGAGAATGTCCAGTGCCCACTGAGCTCCAACTCCCTTCCTGAGAACCTGATTGAATGGAGGAATCAATTGAGGAAATACCTGAAACCTCCTCACCATCTGATTGTCTGCTTTCCAGCTTTCCCAAATCATGTTTCCTCAAGGAAACACATTCAGAAGAAGAGCTCACAGAGCTTCCAGAAACATCAAAAAGCTTCAAAGATTCCAGCTTCTTCAAAGCATTCTTCAACCTCCTTTCAGCTCTGTCCCTGCTCTCAATCTCTTTAGCAATGAGCTTCTCCAATTCATCCAACTGTTCACAACAACAGTGAAAAAGATTTGAGGTAATAAATAAAGTAAAAAAAAAACACAAAATGTAGAAATTTTCAGATCAAAAAGAGACCTTTGTGGACAGTTGCTCCACTTGAGCCTTAGCAGCTTTAGATGCCACTCTCTCAGCAAGCAACCTCCCTCTCAAACACTCCACTGTTCTCCACCCACCATTCCCTTCATTCCTCATCAAATCACTTCCCATTTCAAAACAAAACCACAAAAAACATTAAAGAAATGATACCAAGAACAAGAAACAAATAGAAAGGCACCACCTTTTCCCTTGTTTTTCTAGTTATAACTAAGTCGCCTATTCCTCTTTACCTCCATTTCTTGTGAGATTGCATTCTTTTACTGTGTGCTTGTGACTCTCTCTCTCTCACTCACACACTCTCACTATATAATATCTATGAGTGTCACTCTTTCTCTCCGTGAGCTTGTTCCCCAT
Organism: Dioscorea alata; assembly: GCA_020875875.1. Classification (NCBI taxonomy): domain Eukaryota; kingdom Viridiplantae; phylum Streptophyta; class Magnoliopsida; order Dioscoreales; family Dioscoreaceae; genus Dioscorea; species Dioscorea alata. The sequence goes on from CM037028.1 coordinate 26,312,489, forward strand.
CAAATCAAAGCAAACATTTATAAAAGCAAAAGAAAAGTTGAGTTTTTGGACAAGTGTGTGGCTTTACAACATCACATTAAAAAAGAAGATGGAGCCATGCCCGGGTAGTTATGCAATTTGAAAATTTTACTGGGGATTTATGCTGTCATTTTTTTTACTGTTTTGGAACTTTGTTATTCACGTGAGACATTGTATTGTTTGCTCTTATTGTTGGTTCTGTCTGCATTTATTTGTTTTTATCCAACCTTTCTTATCAGTAACAAAAATGATTTTTATTTATTATTTATTTCATTTTATTTTTCTTTTCTTTTTTTTACTTGAAATGATGAGAAGTTTAATTTTAATAGATAGAGTGGATGGTCAATGTGGTGCATCTTAATGATGTTTGGTTTAGCTTGGCTTGCAATCAAGGTTTCAGTAGTCAATGGACCACACACACACAGATCCATCAAGTTGAAAAGGCAAAATTCATTATAATAATTAATTTGAATTTTTAACTGTATAAGAATCTAGCAACAAGCTCATTTGCTAATCAGTATAATTAATTTAGATATATATATAAGAGAGAGGAAAGGAAGTGATGATAAGATGAATATTGAAAAGATTAATTCAGGGATCATGATGCCTAAGTCAAGAAAAATCAAAGGTGAATAATATAAAATGAAATTCATTATACATGGTTATTACCTTTGAAATACATTTTAATTTCAATATGAATTAATATTATTTTAGAATTAATTTATTATTATTATTATTATTATTATTGTTGTTGTTTTTTTTTTATAGTATTATTTTATTTGTAGTAGAAAGAGAAAGAGAAAAAGAAGGAGAAGGACACATGCTTGATGGAAAAAGTTTTAAAAGTAGGGGTAAAATGGGTATTTTCCCATCCGGATTGGGCATTCCTCACCAAATTGGGTTGAATGGCAATCAACCTTCACCCCTTATCTCATTCCTCAAAGAATCCCCCCACATTCCCATGCCTTGCAACCAAACATTGCATTGGGCCCATTCCTAGTCCATTCCCAATCCATTCCCATGCCAAACCTTGCAACCAAACATCCCCTTAGTTACATGCCTGGTCAAGCACTTGCACAATAGCAATTCAACTTCTTGGTTCAATCCCAAAATTAAAAATAAATAAATAAATAAATAAACAAGAAACAATGGTTTTCTTTTGGTAAGACTGTATACACTACCAGAGAGTCTGACAAGAAAGGAACAAAATATCCTCATGAGTTCTTCTATTTACCATGGTACCACTAATCTTTCTTTTTGATAATTGTGCCATTTGTCTTTCATACTGTACTTTGCCACAGAAAAACAAGAGAGAGTATTTGAAGGAGAATGTCCAATAATAATGATAAGATGAACTTTTACATCTACTTCAACTCAGGTAGTATGATTTTTATAAATCTAAACTATGTTTGGTAATTTAAAGTTATATTTACTGCTATACAAGATTATCAGCGTAGCATCATACAAGACTAATAACTGGTTTGAAGAAATACAGACACTAAATTTTTTTCTAATTTTCACAATAACTAATAATTCAAAGTTATGTAGGTATAGAATACTATTAGCATAGCAAAATATACATAAACGAAGTTAGTTCAAAGAATAGCTTTACAATTGGTTCCATAATCATTAAAAATAGAGTGAGCTACAGTTATGCTGATAGATAAGATTGTAAAAACATCTCGTAAAGAATATAACTGTAAAAACATCTGGTAAGAAGATAATTCTGTCCAAACAGAGAAATTAAAATGAAGAGATGAACAAACAACAAGAACATGGCCATAATAATATAATAGTATGTGTGTACACACAAGAATGCCAATTCTAGCAGTCAAGAAGGTTTTTTTTTTTTCAGAATAAATTAAAAGGTTTTCAGTAATCTAATTTCTGAAAACAAAAATCAAGGAGATAAACAGCAGTGATGCCTCCAAACAACACACCTTGTTGGGTAACATTCATCAAAAACAAACTTACCAAGCCAGATATTGCAATTTCATGTGCTTATACAATGAAAATTTGACAACTTAAAGAACTTTGCACTCATATGGAAATTTGTCATTTTGATCAAATCTCTAAAACCTCCCAAGTCCCAACCATCAGAACAATCTCAAAAACCTTATCATGTTAAACAGCGCAAGCAAAAATAAGAAAGAAAAATTCTTCATCAGAACTGATAATGAAAATTTCATAGACTAACCAAGTTCATATGAACACACACTCTCATAAAATTTATTTAAAAACCACTATAGATAGAAGCCTTAAACACCAAAGAAGCTTGTGCATCATGAACAATCTTTTTCCCCACTTCCATTTCCAGCTCATTCATCCTCATCAAGCCTATTAATCAACTCTTCCACAAACTGTGGCACTCACAGCATGTCATATTGTTTGAGCAACAAGAAAACATCCATGCAAAGTCCATAAAAGAAATAAACAAGTAATCATTCATATCAATCAAGCAAGATCACTAGCACCATAAAAATCACAACAGTAAAAGCAAAGAGTGAAAAACAGCAGTATAAGCAAGAGCATTAGTACCATAAAAAACACAACAGTAAAACAAAGAGTGAAAAACAGCAGCAGTATAAGCAAGAGCATTAGTACCAAAAAAATCAGAACAGTATCAGCAAGGATTTAGTTTACCTATTGAAATCAAACAGTATACTCTTGCTCCAAAAATCAAACCTTTTTTTTTCCCATCACTTGCTCTTGTTCATGAATCCCAGAATGAGCTCCAGAACCTCATTGCGGAGATTAGCCACAACCACAGTATCCACCTCCTCATTCAATTCAGAAAACCATAAATCAATCCCTCTATCACACTGACCTTCAAACCAATCACACACCACTCTTCCGATCCTCATCACATAGAGCCCACAATCATAAGCATTGGTCTGCTGTGGCGTCTGCCCTTCTATGAATCTCACTTCCTCTGAACCATCTCCGAGAAACCCCTTCACAGTCTTGAAGAACCGTCTCGCCTGCGATCGATTCATCGGTGTCAAGCTATCGTGATGCACAACCACATTATTCGCTCGCTCATACACCAACAAGCTCCAGTGCGCACCGCCCTCGGCCTGAGTGAAATCCGAGCTGTCATTGACGGTGAAGACCACCAAATCCCTAGCAGAAAAGTTGAGGGGATTGACAGCCTCGAGGAGAGATTGGGAATCAGGGCAATTGGCGATCCAGAAGGAGATGGAAGGCGGGACGAAGAGGATGCGGTCGGAGACGGTGGTGGAGAGGTAGCTCCAGTAGAACTCAATGATGCGATCGTTGATGTAGTGAGGACCTTGAAGGATCTCGAGGTCCGATCGCCGGAGAACCACATCGTTGTAGCTGAGGACCTTCTCCTCCGCCATTGTTGCGTTGTCGAAGCTCCGAAAAATAAATAACATTTTTTTTTAAAAAAAAAAGTTATTTACAGACATACACATGTGCATGGCACGTGTCATTGAGATAATAATTAATAAAATAAATAAATAAATATGAAAGATAAGGTTTTATATAATTATTACTTTTTTGGCTTATTATAAATATATTTTTTAAGTAATGGTTATGATATATATAACCTTTCTTTAAGTGGGTTTAAAAAAGTTTAAAATATATATTTATTAAAAAAAACATATGACAAGCCAAAAGATGATTTCACGCAGGTGGGAGTTTGCTTAATAATAGCACAGGGATGGAAATATCTCATTTTTACCAAGTGTGAGATTTCAATTTTCAAAGAAGTAAATATAAAAAACAAAGGAATGTTATCTGATAACCCAAAAAAAAAATCAGGGATAAGATTTAAAAATCTTATCAAATATTAAAACTTATCTCCAAACATCTAATCCATTCTTCATGCATGTAATTATGTAAAGCAAGTCACAAAGTATTAACTGCAGAAATGAGTATTGAAACTGAAGTATTACTTTGATGTACTCTATAATGAGAGATCCTTACAAGCAAACAGTTCCTATGATAAAAATCCACCACTAGTTTCACTAACATTTCTGAAACAAAATGTAGTCAATTGGTATCACTCTGATCCAGCTGAAAATCAAAGCAAGATACTTGTCATCTGATGATAGACCTCAAATGTTTTCATAGGAGATGAAAACAATGGAGATTAGTACTGCTTAACAACTACTTGTATACATAATGGTGGTTGCACCATCCCCCTCCAATTTGAAGAAAATCACAAAAAATGAAAAAAGGTAGAGATGCTGCTTGTTCCATTGCTTGATGAATCATAAACTGAAGAAAAAATTTCGATCAATCTACATATAAGGCTGATAATGTGATGTAGGTTTTGAGCTTGCCTACTCTGCGACTACTTTAACAAGACTCTCCATATTTTCTTCATGTAAACTGCTAATGACCAAACGGCGAGGCCGGCCGAAATATACAGCAGTGTCACACCAGAACCAATTAATATTCCAGGTGCTGTTAAACTGTATGATTCATGAAAGAAATGTGATTAGCATAAACAAACAAGTTTGTGATTTCAATTCCAATTTGAGGTTGTAGGGAAGTGGTAAACCTGGGATCTCTGGTACCAAGGAGAATTGTTATTGCCACCATTTGTGTTGCAGTTTTCCACTTCCCCAAATTGTTTACAGCAACAGCCTGTTAACATGAACAAGAAGTCTAAGTTCTGGATTTAAAAATGTGGAGATGGTTCAAAAGTGATAACATTTAAGTAGTGAAAAGAGATGGAAAGAAAAAAACCTCGAGTACTTTAGTATTCTGGGATGCAGCCCATTCTCTTACTGCTGACATGGTTATCTACAAGTGCAAAAGAAGGCTGAATTAATTCCCATTAAGTAATAACAAGAAGCACTTCTGACAAAATGGAAGATTAATGAGGGTGAAAGTGATGAAGTTATGTTATTAACATGTTACACAAGTGGGCATTGACAATAATCATTTAGGGCATGCAATATATGTGTCCAAAGTTAACAATTTTGAAACTCATTTTGAACAGGAGAGAAAAGAAAAGGTCCCCGGACGCCATAGTAATTTATCATGTCCTATAACATCTCGCACACTAGGTATAGCATAAATCAATGAAACGGTTAAGTTGAAAAGGATAAGTCAAATACAAAATCAAACTGTTGTAGAAAAAGATCCCGCAATATACAATTTACTGCATCTCTCTACTGATTTGTTTCTCTAACAAAGAAATGTATAGAGTTTAAAATAATGTTTACCTCTCTACCGATGATAGCAATTGAAGGCACCGTCAGAAGCCATGATAGATCTCCATTCATACCAGTTTGATGAGGTTTGGTGCACAATAATACTAATGCGGCAGCAACCATTAACTGCATTCAATAGTCAAAGAGTTATTCTTAGGAGAACATATACAGCTGAAGGAAAATTGCCGCGGGCCAAGCAGACTATATGAGAAAAAAAAAAAGCATTTAAACAAGTAAAAACCTTATCAGCTACAGGATCAAGAAATGCCCCAAAAGCTGTTCCAAGTTGCATCTGGAAAAAAAACATACAAGAATTTAGACTAAAATACTTGTCACGACGTGATATATATGATCATGGTCAACAGAGAGAAACCTTTCGAGCAAGATAACCATCTAGCCAATCTGTGATTGCTGCACCAACAAAGATGCTTGTGGTCACAGTTGTTGCCCACCGGCCATCCATGTAAAATGCTAGAACAAAAGTGCACATGAAACATCATCAAATGCACAAACTTACTGAGACCATTCATCACTAGATGACAACGATACTGGTAAAAAGTTCTCCTTTTGTTCATAAAAATCAAATAAGATGAACATTTGACAAATAATAACAACATTTAAGAAACACCACAAAAAGAGCTGATCATATAAGCATCTTCACTGACAAATATATTCCCTTGTTTAGCACAAGATGGATTTAGATATAGTCATGATTATAAGAGTTAAGGTACTCCATATGCATGGCTGATCCAAATGTCCACAAACAAAAGAAAAGGTTTAATAGCGTAAATCACAAGCAAACTGGAATAAAACAAATGCCCAAAGGATGACCTAGATGATAGATAATAGATACATATATGAAAACAAATGAAATCGATCCTTAAACAAGATTAAGGAATAATAACGATAGATTTTCAAGAAATATCATATGAACATAGCCTCTCCTACAAAAATTCAGAACACCTGCCAGTAGATCTCAATCCATATTTACAAAAAAAAAACACTTTTTTTCCTCCCAATTTGAAAGGCTAAAGAGTCACGGTGATAATTTCAACAAAATCCCACCTTTACCTAAAAATTAAGGCAAGAAACACAATCAAACCTAAAGAAAAGAAAGAAGACCTACTGCCGATGAGAAGCGGAACAGCAGCGACCCGGCCAAGCGTGAGCAGCGTTGGCAAGGTGAGCAATCTGTTCTCCTTACCCTCCTCCTTGCCCTCTTTCCTAAACCCGCCATCAATCCCCTCCACCTCCGGCGGCGAACCCATTGTGCCGCTCCTCCCCGTGGCTTCCCACTTCCCGGGTCCGACTGAAGGGGGCCCATCCCCCGCGACAGCCGCGGCCGCATATGGCGCACGCGCAGATCGGAGCCCCATCAACGCCGCGAATCGCGCAACCCCGCTTGCTCCTCGTTGTCCCTTGATCCCAATCCCACGAGAAACAGTGCCAAAAAAACAGGTGCAAATCCTTGAAGAGAAGGAGAAATGGTTAGGATCCGCAAAGCGAGGCACTAATCGAAGATGCCTTGGATTGTTGCCATAAATGAGAAGATTGGGAGATGAGGTAACGCACTTTAGAAGGGTTGGAGAGATGAACGAAGTGGAAGGCATCGCATAGATATATGCAATTTCCAAATCGAATAGAACGGAAAGGAAAGAGAGAGAGAGAAACCAAAGGGTCGACGTTCGCTCGCTGTCGGCCTTTATGTTAGGAAAGATTATTTATTTATTTATTTATTTATTTAAATGAGTTAGGTCATTATTTTTAATTAATTAATTTGTAAAAAATTATTATATGGTGATTATTTAAAAATAAAAATTAACCATGTAAGTAGCACCATTTTTTTTTTTTAAGTGAATTAACCATATGAAGAGCATAAACTAGAATGTAGAAAAAAAAAAACAACCACAACAGAATAGAACCCAGGTCACAAAAGTGAAATACAGGCAACATACTAAATGAAGTTTTTTCTTTTAATGAGTTGGACTATATTTGATCATTTGTTTTAATTAAATAAAATTATCAGATTTTATTTTTAATTAATTAGTGATAATAAATGTTTCTTAATATTGATAATATTTAAAACTTAATATTTTGTATGTATATAATTAAATAAGAAATTTCTTAGAAGATTGTTTGAGAAATGGGTTTTATCCCAATTAAGTACTCTGGTAATTTTCGAATTTTACCCAAAATCGAACATGCAATCTCTCGGTGTATGCTTGAGTCTTTTGAAATGTGAACCCAGCTCTCCTGAACAACCCATACATAAACTTCATTTGTTGGAGTAAAAATTAGAAAGAAAAACACAACAAAGGTAATTCCCAACAATGCAAAGAAAAGGTAAACGGTGGAGAAAGAGATGGTTATTAGCGAACAAACAGAGTGGCTTCAGAGTAGAGAAACTAGATATCCCAGCAATAAGCAACAAGCATTAGACAGAGGGGGAGTACATTTTATTGTTACAACTGAAGGCTGGCCAACTCCCAGGGCCATATAGTATAGCACCTTCTTGCACTACTACCAACTCAAGAAATCAAACCAGGAAAACACTACCCAAGTCTTGTTCAAGATTATTTCTCACAACTAAATATGACGAGCATTTTGCATCCTAACTGTCTGCTATGCATTGATGATTTTCTCATGTCGTCACCAAGTTTTAATCTCCTACATGATGAATTTTTATGTACCCGATTAAACAGACAATGGGTAATCGTCAGCTGTCTGCTTCCCGGCGTTTGTCATCATAAACGATCTGTCTCACAAACTGTCCACGAACTCGCGGACGCTGCTCTGCCAGTCTCTTCCTGCTTTGGTAACGCACCTGAAAACAAAAGACAGCACAGAAAGACCACTTCTCTCCAAATCTGCGATGAATTTAAAAAATAAAATGCAGAGAAGCTAAACGTGGTGAATGGAATAGTGCATGGTTTTAGGCAAAATGGTTATGTAATTTGTTTGCATTTCATAACCCAGTTACCAGTGATGGTTTCACTGTTGGGAGATTTTGAGTATTAACTGAGATTGCTGCTGCTTCACCATGCAACTTTCAATGCCATGTTAGTGTAATCACTCAACCATGAGTTTTGAAGAACACATGAGAAATGCAGAAAACACCACAGCTTGTGAATGAGAATCTAGACATAACCAATATCATAAAGGCCATTACCTTCTTCTCAAAATTCCGCTCTTTCCTTTTCTGCCGGAATTTGTTCAAAGCGGCCTCTCTCTGTGAGGAAGCGTTCTGATCGGCTCCACTTCCATTCCTGCTCCACCCCCCACCACCATTGCCACAACCACTCCCACTTTCTCCTGCAAATGAGTTATAGTTATTCATGTTAATTCCTGCATGATTATGCATGCGGTTAATGCCTGATATAATTTTATTTAAGCTGAAATCTGTACCTTCAATTGGCATGACAAACACATTGGATGATCCACACTGCAGAGCAGCAGCTACCATGTTCTTAAGCGGCAAGTCATCATGTTCTGGAGGTTGCTGCATTTGCTGCTGCTGTTGCTGTTGCTGTTGCTGCTGCTGCTGTTGTTGTTGCTGTTGCATGCCGTGGACAAGGTGATGATGATGATGATAATGATGATGGTGGTACAGTACTTGAAGCTGAGGGGATGTTCTAGAATGTCCAGATATTCCAGAGGCTCCAGCTTCATCAACTTTTTCTGGCGCCACTTGCTGAGTAGTAGGAGCCTGATGTTGAACTGGATGGAAGGCTGATGTGGGGCTGGCACATTTGATTGCCAGTGTAGATGGTAACTTCTCCTTGGTGGTTACTATTTTAGTGAAGGCAATTTTAGTGGAAGACCCCATGTCATTGTTGTTACTACTGCCATTTGAACCCTGCTTCAGAGGAGCGCCATTTGAATTAGATGTCATATTGTATGTAGAATCTGTCTTCACTGCATCAGAGCTGTTATCAAGTGGAAGAGAACAGCTTCCTTTGTACCCATTGGGAGCTTGGACAGAAGTAACAGAAGTATTGTATCTGCACGTAGGTAAAGCTGCAGTAAGGTTTAATCTTTTCCAAATTCAACTTAAAATGAAATTAATATATTGCACTCTCCACCTGGAAAATGCTGACTGATTTGAATGTCTCAATACATTGCGCTCATCATAAGTGGCAGTTCCGTCCTCATCACTTGATCTCAACCTCTTCAAACTTAGCTCTAGGGATGGCAAATCATTAGAGCCAACAACAGTGCTTTCTGAGATTTTGGGGAAGCCATTGGGATCATTGACAGATCCAGTAACCATTACAACATCAGAAGTTTTGGCTATTCCACCAATCAAATCAGCAGCTTGTGTGCTTCGTTCACCAGTATTATCACTGTTATCTAGTTCCATTGGATTACCATTTACTCCCCTCTCTGTGTTATTATCATGCACTTTATTCACATTTGGGTCAGACTGATTTATAGCAACCTTCTCACACTGATGAGATTCAGGTTGTATATCTGTTCTCGGAACCCCGAGTTCCAAGTCCTTGCCCATGGAATTGTTGTCTAGAATACAAGTCAATTACAGTTATATCACGAAATTCAATGGGGACAGAAATGAACTTGCTGGTTTGCTTATCTACATACCAGAAAGTTGCTTTTGTTGTTGGCCGTCCTTGGTGGTAGGAAAAGACACCCAACCATTGCAGAATGATTCAGGCTTTGGATGGATGACCTGCGCACATGTACTATCATGTGGATCAGCCAACTGATCTGATGGAGACATCGGTTGGGGACTGTCAACTTCAACAGCGCATTTTGTCCATGAGTTCTGCAAAACATATTTGATGTCTTTATGTATATACATTTTGTCCATGACCAATTTGAAGTTTGAACATGAAGAAGCTTAGAAGAGTCCTACCTTAACATTGATGTTTTTTTTTTTTAATACACAGCTACAGAAGCAAAATCTTCTACAGGAATGTATAAAGTGGAAGGACTATATACTAAAAAATAAAACATCACTGCAACAAAGGCATTCTTCTCTTTATGCATGATTGAAATAATCTAACAAGTAAAGAAGGCCCAAAAGTTCCATAAATAACAAGATGAGGTATGTCGGCATGGTGATAGACATGCACCTGCGCAATAAATGTAAACAGATATAGGACTCAATACAATTGACAAACCTGCGTCCCACTTCCATTATCACTTCCATCCCTCGCATTCAAGCCAATACTTCCATTATCATCCTCATCATTGCTGCCAGTATTGTTGTCTGAATCACCAACACACTTTTTGGCAGATTTTTGAGTTTGTATGCCACTTTCACTTCCACTGCCACTAGACTGGGAAACAATAATAAATGAATGAAAAAAAAACCTATGGAATTCAAACTATATAGGCTGCACAAGAGGAAATAAAAAAGAATGACAAAACAATAATGATATACAGATGGACAGTCAACATTATATGTAACTGAGCCACTCCATGAACAGAAACTTTACCCTATGCTATTACATATTTGCATTAGAAAATAACAGCCTTATCTTTGTAGAGGAAAACAAAACAGGGTGGCAAAAAATAACAACGTACACTGCGGCATCTCCTCCAGACATGTTGCCAAAGGTTTTTTAGCTCATTCTTACGAATAGGTTTAACTAAAAAGTCAACTGCACCTTTTGACAAGCATTTAAAGACTGTTCCCATAGAATCATTTGATGACATCACTGCAAACAAATCTCACCAGGTGTAGCAGTTAAAAGTATCAAAAGAAAAAAATAGAAAAGCCACAACTAAATAAGTTTTGTTATAGTGCAGGAAGGATACTCACTAATCACAGGAATTGTCTTGCAGGTTTTATGGTTCATTATCTTGCACAGAAGATCAATGCCAGATAAACAAGGCATTACTACCTCAGTCAAGACAAGATCAACATGATTTGTCAGATCTTCCAATAGTTTCCAAGCTTGCAGACCATTTTCAGCAGCAGTAACTGCAAGGCATTGACTAGCATCAGGCATGTGTATGATGTGAACTGTGAAGAATGTGACCATGGTCATATTCTTCCACGTAATGGAAAGTAAAGAAACTGTTACCTTTAAATATAGGAAAATCATTCACTTACTTTATTAAAATTTGCCTAATTAATTAAAAACATCTATAAGTTAGAAAAGAATTGCCGAGTGGCTCACATTTCTTACCTAACAACTGGTACATAGAACTATCAGAAACCAAATCTGCTTTCAAGATATGCAATTTCTACATGGAGAAATGGTGCTGCATACTTCAAACATATGGTGATATTCTCACATATGCCGCTACCATAAAGGCTAACCGGCACAAACATAAGCACAACAAGACACAATGAGTAATATAATTGTAGCTAAACCATTGAACACATGATTCTTTCCATCATACTTATGGAACTGAAACATAAGCACAAATGTACAGGCACAAATCAAAAATAGAAAATATAGATAGGTCAACCAAGAACCAAGTAGAAAGCAAGTAGCAGATGGCTGTATTCTAAAGTTTATGGTCCTTACAGCAGAATGTATGTTGAGCTGTCAATTTTACGGCCAATAACCACTGATTTACCTTTGCATTCTACAACAGGGGGTCAAGAATTTCAAGTTTATCCCATGCATTCCCTTCTTCTATTTATTTATTTATTTTTATTTTATTATAGGGAGAGAACAAGCAGAGTCATAAACATAACAAGTCCAATGTTCATTAGCAAGGAAATTAGCTTCATTAAACTTTAAACAAAAATTGTTAGCAAAACACGTCCTGTTGACAGTAATCAATAGATTGACTAATTAACAAAATCACAATGCACTTCTGACCAGCTCAAGATGAACGGATAAAAGGGATGATTAGACAAGGTGCAAAGAAGTAACAAAGGCCGATGTAAATGGTTGAACTAAACTAAATTGTTCCTACAATCACCAGCATGAACCAATTAAAATCCGTGATTTATCTGATGAACAACATGGTAAATTAAGTATAGTTTAACAAGCACATGTGAGAATGGGATAGGATTAAATGTACATACGACATTAAATTAGGAGATAGTGTTACATTCTGCTGTAATAAAAATACAAAAACTTGTAAAGCAATTTGTTGGATGTTCTATGATACCAATTGTTAACAATTCCCAGCTAAATAAAATAAAACCAAGGATGAAAAAATTTTTAAGAGTCCATCTTATCACGCAAAGCTTAAAAACAACCCATCTTGTAAGCAACCATAGCCAAAAAACAGAAGACAGAAAATTTAAATCTGCAATGCAATACTCAGCTGGATTTTGCAATAAAAATCATAAGCAGGTCAACTTTTGTAATAAGTAGAAATGGAAACCTTGCACGTACAGAGAATTAGAATAAGACAGACATACCTTCATAGCTACAATTGCGAAGTAAGGCACACAGAACTTGACGAGTGGAATCATCATTTTCCACAAGCAGAACCTTGAGAGTTCTGACTGGCAGGAACCTCTCCCAACGGACAAGTGGCCCCTGTGGCTGCTGTTGTTGCTGCTGCTGCTTCTGAGCTCTACACTGATGGGCCACCTTGGCTGCCACATCTTCTTCACTTCCTTCAGTCTCATCATCAGCTAATTCATTGATCTTGGATTCATCCTCCTCCGAAAGTCCTTGTTCCTCCCCTGTGATGGCATCCTGAACCTTGGGCTGATCCCGGATATGGAAGTTAAGTTCTACCAGCCCCTCCTTGCCAACCACAGCAGGGTTTAGCTGACTGATGGTTCCCATTAGCCGGATTCAAATAAGCCAGCAATTACAAAGACGCTTGATTGAACTTCTATCCAACTGGAGAACTCGCACATTCCGATGCCTTCAAGAACTCCCAGCTTTCAATCCAACCACTCCCAATCCCAACTACGTTAAAACGCCACGAATGTCAAGGAAACACCCAGAAGTCGATCTCGCCCATCGTTTTATCAGCGATGCAGACCAACGGTGACATGATTAAAACCACAAATCACCACCAAACACCAACAATATTTAGACTAAAAAACAGATCGAGAAGAACTGAAAACCGATCAAAAAATAAAAAAAATCACAACAAGAACAAACCATCAACAAACCCTTCATCCCAAAAAAAACCGACTTCCTAATTCATAACCAGAAGCAAAAAATTACCAACCAATAAACCACTCAAAAACCAAAATTAAAGGCTTTTCATCCAAGAAACAAAGATATACGACTAAAACCCTAACCTCAAACCAAATCAAGGGTCAGTAAACCAATCAATTGATCCACAAACACCAGGAAACAAACCAACAGATCCGGAAACAACTACTGTTACTATTCCAAACTCCAAAACCAATAATCCAGACAAACTTTCCATTAATTGAACAAAAAAAAGCCAAAGAAAAACAACAAGAAATGAAAGTCCAAACACCATACCTCCCGTGGCCGTGAGCAATGGCTTCAAGAGCTAGAAATCCGTCTCGAAACGCTAGAGAGAAGGGAATCAAAGCAAGAAACCTAGATTTCAGCTCATTCTAGTCTCTCAAAGAACTAGGGTTTGAGACTGGAGAAGAAGGAGGAGGAGGAGCAGGGTTCGTCCCGGGATTGGGAGGACCATCGGAAATATATCCACTGAGAGGGAATGAACATGGTCCGTGTTGGCGGTGTCGTCGTGATGACGTGGATCGAAGGGAGGCGCAGGGCCATCCACGTGGCGTAAGATCAGAAGGTGGGGCCAATCCGAGGTGGACGAGATCTAAAGCCCGAAGCTTACGAGCCGGTGCCGCATCGGAGAGGATCCATTGAGATTGGGAATCATGCCCACGTGGAGCCTTTACCTTTGCTGTCGTGGTGGGGACCACCATTAGATGCTTTCCTTTCTTAACTTATATTTAGTTATTTGTAATAATAATTATTATTATTATTATTATTATTAGAAAGAAGAATAAATAAATTATGTGAATTTTTCTTGGATTTTTGATAATTTATTCTTCACAATAATGATACTAGGAACGAACGGCCTTGATTTCGTCTCAAGCTCTGATGAGTTTAGTGACCATATGACGTCAGCATCCCCATGCTATTGAATTCTAACCATTTTTTTAATATTATTTTTTACTAAAAGATACTTCATTTATAAATTTTTATAATATTTCGGTTTTTCCTTATTCATTAGCGCTAAATTAGTTTGGAGCAAAAATTTGAATCCTACCGGTGATTCATCCATATTTCTCAAAAAAAAAAAATTTCTAGAACAAAGTACTATAACTCAACTATATATTAATGTATTATATCTAGTTATAGTAATTATATTATAGTGCTAATTAAAATTGAGTATAAAAGAACAGATTTTTCTTAATTATTATTTTTTATATACAGATTGATTTTAGCTGAAAATCACTTGATTCAAGTTTTTTCTATTTGGATCAATCCTATTAGTAAGTTTTTTTTTCCAATATTACATATATAATGAGCTTACTTTAATGTTTTTTTAATATATATATATATATATATATAACATTAGGTGGATATTCATTGTATGATAAAAGTAGATACGAAGAGAAAGAATCCGAAAAAGGTAAAAAATAAAAAATGAAAAAACTAATAAGAAGAAATTGATTCCAATCCCATGGATGGAGAGGTTAGAACCAAAGATCATCACGTGGACTCAAAAACTTTGCATCTTCTTTTACTTGTGTGTGGCTTCCTTTCACCCTCTTTCATTCCTAAACTTTATGTTCATGGTTTGCTTCATAGTATGGGGATTCTTATCTCTTTTGACTTTTAATGTTCCTGTGAACCACCTCCACTATCTATCTATTTATCCATCATTGTATGGTACCTTTTTCCCCCCTCTTTCTATCCATTGTTTTGATATTCCATATCCAATAATTGAGCAAATTTTTTTTTAGATATACCACACACCTTTCATTTACCGTTTCAGAGAAAATTCAATTTAAGTACTCTTCACCTGCATATAGGGTGCTAGTATGTTGTGAATGTTGTTGGTTAATTGAGCAAATTTTAGTATAAATATATATAATTTTTATAAAACTCATTTATGTTATTTTGAAGTCAGAGCTTTTAAATATACCACATGTATTGACTCTATTCTTCTTCTATATATAGGGTGCCAATATACTATGAATATTGTTAGCTAATTGAGCAAATTTTAATAAGAATAGATATAATTCTCATGAAATCTTTTTTTGTAATTTTGAAGTTATATTTATAAAGTTTTTTCATTTCCATATATAGTTATCTTCTCATTATTAGTAAATTTTGATTAATTTAAAGGACAAAAATGCTTGTATTGTTTTTTTTTAATTTGATAAATATTTTGTGATTGCAGTGTATTTCCTCGATTAGTTGAATGTTATTATTAATGTTGACATATTGCACTAGCTTGTTTATGAAAACTTGAACATTAGGAAAGTGAGTAACATCAAATGTGTGGTTTTGATAATAATTTTGAGATATTTTTAGACTTTGTTGAACTTTTTTGTCACATTTATTTTATAGTTTTGTTATACTTGCTTTTACTTTCGTGCATTTTTTAGTTGCACTCCATAATCTTCATCTAGATTTCCAATGTTGCATGATTTTATGGTTTTTATTGTTTTTTCTAATTAAATAATTTTAGAAACATACATTTGAATTTATCAGACAATCCCTACAATCCCTCTTTTATCTTTTATCTGATGCTTAATTTTCAGTTAATGCAGCTTACTTCATCAATTTATTCTATCTTACAACATATAGTTGCCACTTAAAATGTATAGTTTTCATTTAACATATTGTGTGTTTTCGTTTAACCATATAAGTTTTCATTTAAAATATAGTATCTTTTCATTTAATATTTAACATTTCTATTTAATATCTTATTTTTCCGGTTAATATTATGTGTTTCCATCAACGTCAGTTACTTTTATGACATAAAGACAAAAAAGTACATTGTAAAAAAAATGAGAGATTTTATGAAAATACTCAAACTCAAAAGCATTTTTTGTGAATAACCAAACTTCATTAGGACTATTTGTTCATTATCAAAATAATTTATTTGTATTTAAAATAAATAATTTATGGATTTTGAAGAAGAAAAATTATACACTAACAACCACTGGATAGCTTAGCGGAAGTTATCTTGAGTGATGAATAAGTGGTGCAGGGTCAATACACATACTGTAGAAATATTGTATCAGTAATGTTCATCCATTGTTACTGTGTCCTCTGTGGGAGGAGTCGTATTCTCTATTTCTCCATGGTTGTAAGGTAAGGGAGATTTATCATTGTGGGGTTATCATTTTTGATATATCATATTAAGAGCATATGATAGGACCTAATTACCCCACCTGTTAGCTCGCCTCACATAATAAATCTGTAAGAGTCACTAAGTCATCATAAATTATGCACAATTGTACTTATTTGTTCCTTTGACACCCCCTTGTGAGATGGTGCTTTTCACCATTCGTGTGTGTAATAACCAAAGGTAGTGATCAAGGTGATTGATATTCAGGAAAAAAATGAAATATGAAATGAAGTAAGTGTGTTTTATTAATATCGATAAAGGTTTAAATAGAGTTAAATTTTTTTTTAAAATCATTGAACTTTGGTTAAATATCATTTTGATCACTGAAATTTTGATTTGTTTCGAAATGCTCACTAAAGTTACTAATCATTTTATTGACAGGTCACCAGGTGAATTAACATCTTTATTAGCTGACACGGAGGCCTTCACTTGTGCGCTAACTGGGCTTTTTCCAGTCTCTACGTCAGCTAATGAGGGTGCTAATCCATCGAGTAACCTACTGACGAGATGATTAGTAATTTTAGTAAGTATTTTGAAATAAATCAAAATTTAATGATCAAAATGATATTTAACCAAAGTTCAATGATTTATCAAAAAAATTACCGTTTAAATTGAGTTCATTGTAATTTCCACAAAGAAATTAACAAATTAAAATTTAACATAATAACAAGGAGTATAAAATTTTGGTTTTTCAAATAAATGAAGATTTTCAGTCCAAACTTGATATTTTGATGAGAGTCTCTTGTGTGAAACAAACTTACATGACATGCCATATAGTCCAAATTTATGTAATTGTAATTTAAGAGTTATTATGAGTTTGAACGTATAAAATAGTGTGTGTGCGTGATGACTCGTTCATTTTATATAATATATATATGTTGGGGTTCTCGGCACTGTAACAGTTGAAATTTTTAATAGAAGTACCGCACACAGTACTGTTTATGTATACAGTCTCGTATACAGTCTCACACCTGCCCGCTCGTCCTTCTACGGACACTGTATGATTTCTTGTGCGGGTTTACAGTAGCCCCACTTTTTTCTGGTGACATTGTGCGGTCATAGACTTAATATATGCGTGCACACAACTGCCTGTATGGCTTTCCAAGATCGGCTATGCGGCCCCCTATGTTGGGTGTATGACCTCTATATGAGTACATAACTCTTACAAATGCAAAAGCACCCTCTTTTTGTGTTCTAGAATGGGATAATATCTTCCAAAGATGACGAATACGCATACAATCATACAAGACGCTAATTTAGCATAAAAAACCCTTAAAACAAGGGAAAATTCACGGGACTTTTTAGAGCCAATTGCAATACTTCCACTATGTCAATTAATGGAATTACAAAATGTTGCTCTCTCACTAACTAAAAGTATACAACCATAATAACAAAAATATTCAAAAGAGGAGACTCTCAACAGCACATATATTTATCATCAAGAAGGATTTAAAAGAAATCAAACCAGTGAATTAGGAGATATGCTAGCAAAGATGCTCTACCCAAATCTAAAACATGGACAAAATTCGGCACTGATTTGCCGTCTAATCTTCTTGCCAAACTCAAAGGACTAACTCCTTTCTCCAACAAGAAGTTAGGCTCAAATGATAAAGTTGAGCAAGTGGCAGAGTCTTCATAGTTTGGCAAGCATAGATTCCATGAGGCATCCTCAAAGTTGAACCAAAGAAGTTTGTATAGGGTTGTTCAACAACTTTAGGAAAATTTCCTTTTAATATTTTTTCTATTAAATATATGAATTATTTGTGTTTTATTTTTGATTTTTTAAAAATTTACAAATTAGTTGTATTTACCCGAGAAAGTGAGTTAACAAATTCAAAATTTATCTCGGCTCCCTTAAATTTATTAATATACTCCCACAAACCTAATTCTATATGTACAACATGTTTGGTAATGATTGGGACTTTTTAAGAACTAATTGCATTTTTTTAGACTCAACAACCGGAACTACATACATTGTGAAATGAATTATTGGTTTTTAATTAACTTAATACCAAACTGCTACTTATTCAAACATTTTTAATGTTCTTTACCTAAAAACCCTTTACTTTCGTTGTTGTTATGAGTAGTTGCCGACAATTTCTACCGAAAAGTTGTTGAGGCATCAATATATAATATATATTAAATTTTATTTTATAATATAAGATTTGTTTTTTTATCTTGTTTGATTAAAAGATTTTGTCCTGCTTCAATGCAAATGTATAACTTTGAGGACACATGTGCAAAAAGCTCTATTTTTTTTTCTCAAAAATATATTTAATATTATTAATTATTTAATAACATAATATAATTTTCAATTATATATTTGATTGTCAACTATTAAATAATCTAATAGTATGACACTAAAATATAGAAAAAAAGATCATAGGTTCAAACCCTTCCCCCGACAGTACTATCAATTTTTATACTGTTTACCGTCTAGGTGTAAGGTCTGTAGACTACAGTAACTGATGCATAATTTATCATAGTTTTATTAAGTTTAGATTGTTTTTTGCATACACAAAAATTCATTAATTTATACTAAAATTTACCTTTTTTTTAATAAATTTAATTATTAATTTAAAATTATATTGTTTGTGTACATTCAAAATTATACTTTTTTTACAAGTTTGGACCATTATTTACTAAAAACACAATCATTTGGTGAGAACTAATCCCGAGGCAAGTGAACGGTGGGACAAGAGCCGGCCGAGATCAAAGAGCGCGTGCTCCTCACGTGAGTGAGAGACGAGAAGGCTTTAGAAGGATCACCGAGTCTCAGACGAGCAAGAGAGGAACCTCTCGCGAACCACGAATGGCGTCTCTACGGACAACGCTGCGAGGTCTCGGCGTCTCTCGGCGCGCCGTGTTTCTCAGGGGCATAACGTCGAACACCTGCCGTGCATTCTCCACTGGCTTATCCCCTCCTTCCAAGGGCTTCGTTTACGAGCAGCATGGGCCCCCGGATCAAGTCCTCAGGTTCGATTTCACCTCCGTTTTGTTGAAAACCTTGTGATTATTTCTGATTTCATTGCATTGATGCTCTGTTGCTTTGATTTCTGCCAGGATGGTTGAACTCCCGCCTGTCCCAGTGAAAGAGAATGATGTGTGTGTTAAGATGCTTGCTGCTCCTATTAATCCCTCTGATATCAATCGGATTGAAGGTATTACAGCCTTATTTTCATTCATTTATTTATTTCTTGATTATTTCAACTATTAGAGCAGTTGTTATAGGTTTTCAATCCTGTATGCATATGAATCGATGGCGTAATGCTTGTATGATGTATAGGCAGATAGTTTTTCATATAAATTGAAATTAGCTAAAAAAAAAAATCATGCTTGATCCAAGGTGACGATGTCTATTGAACCAAATTGTTACTGTTATGGATTTTAATGCATGTTCAGACTTCAACCTGTATGGCCAAATTGTATACAATTGAAAATTTTCACCTTGTTATTTAATCATAAGAAAATATGAAGAAACAATGAGCTGTACATGGTTTGTTTTACATTAATTTTCATCAGACTATTGATTTAAAGGCAATGTGATTTTCATTTGTGTTTGATTGTGCTGTCTTGAGTATTTATCCTCTTCATTTTTCTGTTTTGATAGGTGTTTATCCTATAAGACCTCAAGTACCAGCGGTTGGAGGTAGTGAGGGTGTGGGGGAGGTGCATGCTGTGGGCTCGGCAGTAAAATCTCTCTCTGTGGGGGATCGGGTCATAGCTTGTCCTACAACATTCGGTATTATAATTATTTCGCATTATCTTAAAGCAAGCTTGATTTCTGAGAGATTAAACAGCTTACTTTGTATTGCTGTTCTGAGAGATTAAACTGCTGCTTTTCAACAATGCTTGAAGTCTGCACTTGTCCACAGGGACATGGCAAACTTATGTTGTAAAAGAGGAGAGCGTCTGGCACAAAGTTAGTAAGAATGTTCCTATTGAATATGCTGCAACAGTAACTGTAAATCCTATGACGGCTTTGCGAATGATGGAAGACTTTGTTGAACTGAACCCTGGTACTGCCTGATTGATATGTTTTTTCTGTTCAGATCTCAATCTCTCCTTGCATTATTTTAAATTGTTGCTATTGAATCTACCAGGTGATGCCATTGTGCAAAATGGCTCTTCTAGTATGGTTGGACAGTGCATTGTTCAACTTGCCAGAATCCGGGGTGTTCAGAGCATAAACTTGATTCGAGAAAGGTGCAGATTGGCATTTTCTTTGATCTGATTATCCTGTGCTTACCATGATTTACAGTTTATGTTAGGGTCAGACTAAAGAAACTAGCATGAGATTTTCATAACCTTATTTCTGATGCCAATGCTTTTAAATTTTAGTTGTGAAATTTCCAGGACACAGAGTCAACTATCGGTGCAGTATTTCATAATGTTCAAGCTTTTGCTTGTTCAAAGTTTTATAATTTGTTATGACCATGTTTTTACAGACCTGGGTCAGAAGAGTTGAAAGAAAAACTGAAGAAACTTGGTGCAAATGAAGTTTTCACAGAAAACCAATTGGAAATAAAGAATGTCAAGAGTCTTCTGGTGATTTTTTTTTATTTTTTTTAACATATAATTTCTCTTTTGTGGACTGCTTTTCATAAGAATTTTTTACATGCTTAATCTCTCATACCATGGTTTATGTCTATCAGTTCGTTATCATTAAAGTTAGAGCTTAATTAATTAATTGGTACATCAATCATTCCCTTATGCTTCTCAGAACAATATACAAGAACCTGCTCTTGGATTCAATTGTGTTGGAGGAAATGCTGCTTCTTTGGTCCAAAAGTTCTTGAGGTAGCTCACGCTTCTTCTTCTTCAACTATATTCAATCAATTTTACCTCAATTCACATTTCACAATCAGAATGACTGTTGTTCTTTAGGCAGGGTGGCACAATGGTAACCTATGGTGGTATGGCAAAGAAACCTATCACAGTCTCCACATCATCATTCATATTCAAGGTAACTTCCTAACCATCAGTCCATAAAACCCGGTGAATTTCACGAAAACAACTAAAACATCTGCATCTTTCAGGACCTCTCCCTGCGGGGATTCTGGCTGCAAAAATGGATGAACACAGAGAAAGCACAAGATTGCAGAGCTATGGCCGATCAACTCCTCAGCTTTGTCGAACAAGGAGAATTAAAATACGAGTACGCAACATTTCCAATATCCGAATTCCGAATATTGAATATTAATTGAACACTGATCCAACATTGATCATGCAGGATGGAGCTAGTTCCGTTCATCGAATTCGACACAGCACTGAACTATGCACTGGGCAAATCAGGAAGTCGTCCAAAACAGGTCCTCACATTTTAATATGAAGTACTGCAATGCAATTTGTATCTCATCTCATGCACACTTGTTTTTTCCCTTGTATTTTTCCCCATATCCATGTATCTGTGTGTGTATTAATGAATTTTTTTTAAAAAAAAGTTAACTTTGAAATTCTCATAGCACAACAATGTCATCAAATCAACACAAAACACAAAGGAAAAAAAAATTTAAGCTTGAAACAAGAAAAGCAATGGAAAGAGGCATCATCAAGCAGGGGTGCTTTGCTCCTCCTCAAGCTTTTGCACGTAGGCCTTGAGCGTGAGCACCAGCTCACGCGCGGGCGCCTGAAGCGTGCTGACGAGCGAGATCGAAGGGCCTTGCAAAGCGCCGAGCAACTTAGCATAGATTTCTTCTCGGCTCGGCAATGTCTCGAGCACCTTGAACTCATCCGGCGCGTAGAAGCGCCCCTCGAACACGGCTCCGGTGAAGTCATTGTCGTCGAGCTTGCGTTCCTTCTGGAATTCCCTGTAAGGTTTGAGCGCTGCCGGGATCTCCTCGGTGTGGACGAAGAGCCAGGCATTCATACCCTTCATGCACGGCTTCAATGCCTCCCATGCCGTGCCCTCGATGGCCTTGCCGACAAGGGTGTTCTTAGCGACGATGAGCTTCACGGTGTCCGGGAGGGTGCCACGGAGGTCCTTGAACTGCTTGACAGTGAAGCCGGTGTAGCGGATGCCGGCGATGAGGTAGCAGCTCTCTAGCTGTTGCTTCACGTTCTCGACCGTCTCCTCCTTCTTGGTCCGGCTAATGGCGGCGCGAACGAAGGGGAGGGATCGGCGGCGAGGTTTGCAGACTAAGGTGGGGGATTTTAGGGTTAGGGTTAGGGATTGGGGACGGAGAGAGAGAGGGTGGGGTTTGGAGGAGGAGGAGAAGGAACAGAGAGTGGCCTCCATTGCTGAGAAATGGAGAGCAATTCAATACCATAACTCCCTCTTGTTCCTTACCTTATCCTTTGCTTGTTAATTGCTTATTTTGCATTTATACCCCTCTCAAATCACAAATTACTTTACTTGTGCATAATATTTATATATACAAATGAGGGCACGGATTCAACTAATATCCGCAAAATTCAATTCTAGGTATGGTTGTGTTTTAGTTATTGAATTTAAGTTCAATGGCGGAAAAATTCTCACTCAACAATGCATTTGTATATTTTTTTATTGTAAAAAAATAAGATTTTGATCTCAACAGTTCAATTATTATTATCACAGTAACTTGATTAGCTATGACTGATTTGATTATTATTTATTATATTGTTGTTATATCGATTTATGTATGCATTTCTCTATTATTATTTTTTATTTTTCCGGTTTGTGGACATTATAAATATATATATATAAAATTTTCAGTTGATAAATTCAATATATATTGTTAATACTCTTGCAAAAATGGATAATTGTTAATCTATCCTTTGAAAACATATTTTATCAATACATCTGGAAAGTCCATGAAAAATTTGGCGCCATATCAGCTTTTAAACCGATTAATTGGATAGTTTTGTGAAAAATAACATATGAAATAATGAATTTATTAAAGGTTTTAAGGTTTATTCTGCAAATTTTTTTAAAAAAATTAATAATCATTTTTCGTTAAAAACAGGATTAAAGGTTTATAATATTCCACAATTTTTAAAAAAAAAATTAATAATCATTTTTTATGTAAAATAGAAAAATAAATAAATAAATAACAAAACAAGCGGAGCCGCTCAGCAAGCTTTGGGCAAAACAAGAGGACAATGTCGGAGAAGAAGCGCCGCCGCCCGGAGCTCGGCACGTCCAAGCGCTCCCGTTCATCGTCCTCGCATGCGCACGAGCTCAAGAACCAGCTCAAGCCCGATACTGAGATCCTCTCCTCTCTCCACCGCCTCCGCGCCGCCACCCAATCCTCTTCCGATCAAACCCTAACCCTCTCCGATCTCAACCTCTCCTCCCCTTGTCGCGAAGTCTCTGATCTCGACTCCTCTTCCGTCCGCCTGGCCATTGAGCGCGCTGCCATCGCCGCTGCCCGCTCCATCCTCTCCGGCAATGGATTCTCCTTCTCCATCCCCTCCCGTTCCTCCTCCAACCAGCTCTACCTCCCTGAGCTCGACCGTATTGTCCTCAAGGACAAGATCTCGTCGCGCCCCTTCGCCAGCCTCTCCACTGTCCGCAAGGCCACCATCACCGCCCGCGTCCTCTCCCTCGTCCACGCCATCCTCCTCAACGGCATCCATGTCACTAAGCGTGATCTCTTCTACACGGACGTCAAGCTCTTCGGCGATCAAACCCAGTCCGACGCCGTACTCGACGACGTTTCGTGCATGCTTGGCTGTACCCGATCCTCCCTCCACGTTGTCGCCTCCGAGAAGGGCGTCGTCGTCGGCCGGCTCGTCTTCTCCGATGACGGCGACCGCATTGACTGCACCCGCATGGGAATTGGCGGTAAGGCCATTCCTCCAAACATCGATCGCGTATCTGACCTTGAGAGTGACGCCCTCTTCATTCTCCTTGTGGAGAAAGACGCCGCCTTTATGCGTCTCGCCGAGGATCGCTTCTATAACCGCTTCCCTTGCATCATCGTCACCGCCAAAGGCCAGCCGGATGTCGCCACCAGGCTCTTTTTGAAGAAGATGAAGACCGAGCTCAAGCTTCCGGTGCTCGCATTGGTTGACAGTGATCCTTATGGATTGAAGATCTTGTCTGTTTATATGTGTGGATCTAAGAACATGTCCTATGACAGCTCCAACCTCACAACGCCGGATATCAAGTGGCTTGGAATCCGGCCAAGTGATCTAGATAAGTATCGCGTGCCGGAGCAATGCAGATTGCCTATGACTGATCAGGATGTGAAGGTTGGAAGGATCTCTTGGAGGAGGATTTCGTGAAGAGGAATGAGGGGTGGGTGAGGGAGCTGGAGATGATGGTGAGGACGAGACAGAAGGCTGAGATTCAGGCACTCAGCTCCTTCGGATTCCAGTATCTCACTGAGGTTTATCTGCCTCTCAAGATACAGCAGCAAGATTGGTTGTGATTTGTGATCTTGGGCAACTTGAAGCCTTCGAGTTAAGGTATGGCTTCATCTATGAATTGTTGATTTTAATGATATTATCTTGAATTACAGCATGGCTTCAATCTATAAAAATTGCTCTTTTGTTTGATTTTCGTGATATCATTTTTACTCTTGATAATACTTTGCATGTAATTCAACTAGCATATAATGCCTGTAACACCTTCTTACTTGTTGAGCCTTTGAAATGTGAGCTTGGTTTGAATACATTGGTAGAATGAAGTACGAGGATGTTCGTTTAACTGAAACCTATGAAAAGAACTTTCTTTTATTTGTGCTAGATAGATATGGTAGAGGAACAATGTATCAACTATCATATTGAGTTAGGAGAGCTCACAGTGGTTGTAGGATAGAACTGAACAGCTTGAATTTGGGTATGGCTGCATTCTGTTAATTGTTCTAATTGATTTAGTGACCCCTTATAATGCACTGTACTCACATATAATGCCTGTGATATCTTCATAAGTCTTTCCAGTGTGAGCTTGGGATTGAATCCATTTGTGGAGTGAAGTATCTGTATGTTCATTAACTGAATCCTATGAAAAAAGAATTCTGTTTCCCCCTTCTAGATAGAGAGAGGAACAATGGGTTGAGTATCATATTGAATTGGGGGAGGATACCAGGCTGATATGACAGAAATAGCATTCAAATTAGATGGGGTTCCAGTGAGTTTATAAATTTAGCAACCTAGCAAGTGTTCATGTGTGTACAAATGGATTTAATTTAATTAGATAATGTGGAGTCAGCAGATTGATTTGATGACCAAAATCAATATTTTGCCATTTATCCCAATCTCAGAACTTGTGCCCCCACAGCTTATAAAATCTGTGTGAATCTTTTGTCATAACATAAAGTTCACTTCACATTTATCTTGCACAAATTTAGTATGGTAGGAATGATTTTCAATGGCTTTTGCCTTTACAGAGCACGACATATAACCATCACTTTCTGTGTTGCTTTTGTATGTTAAACTTAGCATAGAATCAAACATTCATCTGTTTTTCACGAGGCATTGTATTCAACCTTTTGTTGCTCCAAATTTTGAGTGTGGGCCAAATCTTTAAGCATTATATGTGTTCTGAGCAGAGATGGATGAACAGCCAAAATGGAAAGAAGCGCATACCGAAGAGAAAGAAACTTATGACCGTATGAGGTGGATTTGGGCACAAGAAACATTCAAGAGACAATTTATTTACACCACATGTTTCAGTAGACTTGCTTTGTCATTAGTGTTTTGTAATGAAAATGCAAGTGCAGTGTAGTTGTAGGAGGTATACAAACTTGTTTCAAGAGAACAATCTTGCACTGCTATGTCATTTAATTTCCAGATTTCATTTCAGTGGAATTTCAAACATCAAATAAGCAGTTTCAGGATGAAAATATTTCCTTTGTTACAATTTCCAATCTGGAATTAATCAAGTTGTGGCTTTTTCTCCATCTCTTGTCCATGTTGATTGTTTACTTCCCCCAATCATTTCTTGTGGTTCATTGGACTTTGTAAGTTCTTTATTTTTTTTCTAATAGGTATGTGACTTATTATGATTTTGTTTTAAATTTATTGTTACTTATATAACAAACACAGGGACATTCTATGAATAGTACTGTACTGCCTTGTCTTAAGGCTTTGATTCCATTTATAGCTTCTAAATCACAGAGTCTATAAGACAAAAGAGACAGAAATTCCACTTATGAGTTGCTGTTTGGAATTACTGATTATTATTAAGTACTCACATGGAGAATGCAGTCACACAATTAATAACACACTTAAAATTTATAACTTATCTTGCATTATTAAAGAACTTTTAAGTTGACAAAGAACACAGCATGGAGTATATAATCCAAAACCATGTTCCAAGACCTCGTTAATCAAAATTGCTTTGAAAACTCAATCTTGTTTTCCCTGAATGAATGCCTGCTTGTCACTGATACTCAAAATTAAAACAATTCCCAGCCCTGATGATTCCCTGCAAACCAAATACTATCAAACACTGCTCACATATTATTATTATTATTATTGCATGATGATTGAGACGCTTGGAAGCAGAGGAAATGAACATCTCTGGAAACATAACATAAAAAAATAAAATAAAATAAGAAGAAGAAAAATAAATCAAGTGGCTCATCACAATTAATGAATTGCAGAGGGAAGTGTGGCTTGGCCTTTTAAGGAGCATTAGAAGACATATCCCATCCCTTTATTTTTCATTGCTCTTTAATGTAATCTTTGTAGGGAACCAAGGAATATATATATATATATAGATATATTAATATATTAATATATATACAGCTAAATCTTTAATATATTATAATATCTTTTATATATTGCGCATGTGCGACAAATATATCTCTTTGATGTTGAAAATTTTGTGATTCCTGATGGCAGTCATTGGGAAGATAATAGGGATTTTTTTTTTTTTTTGAGAAAGTGTAAATTTGAAGATGTTGGTCAATATTGAGTGAAAGAAGCAAAAATTGGAATATAATTTCTAGAAGAAAATAAAATAATTCATACAAAAAAACACGAGTTTTTAATCATTTGAAGTGACAAATATATATATATATATATTTTTTTTCTTAATAAATAAATAAATACTTCAATAAAAATACTTCTTTCACACGTTTTAGCTTTTCTTTTAAACTCCAAATTAAGTAATTATGTACTAATAATGTTTATTAAGAAGTTCTTTTGGAAAAAGTTGTTTAATTTTAAAATATTTCAAAGATAAGTGTGTGCATGTGTGTTTTTTTTTAATGCTTGTGTTGGATATTTTGTTTCTATTTTTTTATTCAATAAATTAATGATTTATTTATTTTTATTTTAAAAAAAAATATTTCAAGGCGAATGCATGAAGAGATGCTCCCTAGTAGCTCCTATAAAGAAAATTTTCAAATGATATGAACTGTCTCACCTCACGTGCTAATTGAATGGGACTAACAAGAAGAAGCCAAGATGGGTCAAAATTCTTTTGATATTTTCTAAAAAACAATTTGTCCTTCAATTTTTAAAATTCCTTTTCAATCTCTGTATTTTAAAATATTTCATTGTCAATCTCTATTAAAATCATCATCATTATTATTATTTTCGTGATGTTGAGACATGCCAGAGAACTCATTAATAAACAAATCATATTTATTTTTTTATTTTTTTATTTTTTCACCAATACTAATAAACTATCACCTCTCAAATGTTCACTAAATACTCAACCACAATATATATTACCCAAAGTGGTAGCAAAATTATACTTAGTTTGAGTTCAATGACAAACCTTGTATAATCTTAATCTTTAACTTTAGCTCATGCCCAAGCGAACTAAATCTTGGTGAACTTAATCCCTATTAAAATAATATTTTTATTATTATTAATATTATTATTATTATTTGTTAAAATACAATATAAATCACACTTTAAATGAAATCAATAGTTTATCCATTTTATTTGAGAAAAAAAAAAACAACAGAAAACTAATCTATAAGTAAAATTACATTATATCTAAACTCAACGATAAACTCTATGTCATCTCAATCTTTAATTTTAAACTAATGGACCAGTGAACCAAAGCTTGTAGAGTTTTTCAGTAAAAAAAAACACCTATGTAATTTAAAAAAATAATTATACATACATACATATAGATATATATATATAAGTTCAGAAATTTATTAGATATTTTGAGAACTTGAAGCATGATTTGGGCATACAAGTTTGAGAGGAGGTCCATGCTAGACTCACTACTCACTAGGAAAAAAAAAAGAGCTATGTAAGTTGTGTAAGCTTTTACAGTTTACCTTTGAGAATACAACACCACACTAGTACACTAGTGGTCTGGTACTACCACACAAATGTCTTTTTCAACACATGCATACATACTGCATAATCTGTTCTCAATCTCAAATTCTTTTCAAAAGGACAAATATACTGTACAATACCCTCCAGCCACCAAGGAGTTCATGCATGCTCATTTCATTCTAGTGGGTCTTTTTGTAATTTAACACACTTGGACTTATCTTCAACCCAATATATAAGTCTCACACATAGCTCTGTTTCTTTGCTCTTTCTTGTTAGAGTTTGGTGTTTCTCTTTGGTTTTTCAGATAAAAAAAACACAGAGTAGGGTTAGTTTTGAAGTTTCTCTTCTACTTTGCAGTTGTTTTTAACTTGCAAAGCATGTTGAAGATCTTCCATGCAATGGATGGAACTAAGAGAAGAAGTTTACCAAAGAGAGGCAAGATCAAAGCTAATATATTCAGGATGATATGCAGATCACTTGTAGCTTTGGCTTCAAAACCAGCAACAAGCACAAGAACAAGGAGAAGTTCTTAAAGGTTATAAATTTCATTTCTCTTTATTTTTCAATGACAATGTACCAAGTTTTTCCATCTCATCATTTGTCATTGTTGTTGTTGTTGTTGTTGAAGGAGAGATACATAATGATATTGTTAATGATGCATGACTAATGTCTCTTTCATGCACATTAAGTGTATGTGAAATGTACACAATCAATGGCATGCAGAAAATACAGTTAATTGCTCAGAAAACAGTGGATTTTGTTATTGCAGAGCCTGCACAAGCCACATGGACACACACTACAGTTTGCAGACCTGTCTCATTGAATGATTCCAAACTTTGTATTTTTTTATAGCCAAAATGGTATCGAACCTGTAAAACCACTGTGCCTTAAACTGTAGTGATTCTTTAATGTTTATTATAAGGATCTGTCACAGTCTTCTTCTTCTTCTCCTTCTTCTTTCTCTTCTTGTTGTTGTTCTTGTTCTTCTTTATTTATTTATTTATTTCTGAATTGCTTTAATACAGTCAGGAGACATGTTGTTCAAAGTGGGGCTTGATAAGACTAGTGAAAAGGGTACCATTATTGTTCAATCTCTCTTGAAAACAGAAAGCTTTGACTCTTGGCATTTACCATGGTTTATGCTAGCTACATAGCTACATGTTGGATCTTTTATCTTTTATTTTTCTAAGAAAATTAACAAGGATGCATTATTGAATGATTCAGTGATTCAGAATTCTAAGGTGTCAATCTGTGACTTGCTTCATTAGTTTTCATGCAGAAAAGCTACAGTAACAATGTTTGGGATCAAGTGCTAGCTTTCAATATAGTTTATTCCAAAGTAAAAGTGGTGTTTGTTTTTATAATTAAATACAGAGATCAAACACTTAATTGCTTTGAAGCATGTGTTCCATATTGAGATTAACAATACAATTAACATCTTTGTTTCTTTCTTGTTCTTTTGCTTTGGAGATATGGAAATAATGAAAAGCATCTTTTGAGGATAGTGCTGAGGCCTTTTTGGTCAGTGCACTAACTAAGACAAAGCATTTACATGATCTTTATTGATATTGTACAAGCATCTTTACAATCAGAATTCCAGTAATGCATTACTTAATACCAAGATGATTGCATGGATCTGTGTGGGTTCCTTAGCTCAACAAATAGGAACAAGTCACATAACTCTTATTGCAACTTATTCCAGATATGATAGAATCAACATATGCTTTTCTTTTATTATCTTTAGAAGCTTAAGAGATGCTCACTGATCTTTTTTCTGATTGCAAGTTGGTAAGATTCTATTAGAAGATATTCAGGTTGGCTTATAAATAGGCTTAGTTATCATTCTCATGTCATTAAGTAACAATAACAATAACAACAACAACAACAAAAGTAGTACTAGAGTTCCCAAGTTCTTTGGAAGAAAAAAAGGTAGCAATGGCCTTTGGAGTTTCTGAGTTGCAGAGAAATGGAAATCCTTTGCCAAAGAGAGGGCAAGTAAAGGCGAAGATTATAACTACTCTGGTTCGATCTGTCGTCTCGCAAAGCTTTAAGGGAGAGGAAAGAGCTAGGCCAGACGGCAGTTGCTCGCCGCCGATAAACAGGTTGTCTTTGAGTCGCAATAATTCAGAAAATATGCCTGAAGAATAAGGATAATATTAGAAAGAGATCATCAGTATGTTTATCTGAAGTTTCATGTACACAGTGATACTACTCTGTTATATTGTTTCTTGTTGGTTTTGTAGACTGCTTTGTTTATAAAGAGAATGAAAACAGTCTTTTTATTTTTGTATACTTGTTGTTTAATTACTGAGAAAATTTACTGTGTGTTTGAGCAAGCAAGAAGACAAGATAAATCTTTTGAATTCCTGCTCAGAAGTTTGCAGTCATTATTACTTGGATTCTCTGACTGGAAAAAGATAAAAGTATGAAAATTAAATACAAGACGAAGATGAAATTTGTCTCTATGGACTCATGGACCCTGACTGGTTCAGTGAATATGCCAATTCATGCTTGACCATTTTGTTACAGTAATTCTTTAACAGCAGTAACATTTTTACTGTATTGTTCTCTTGCTCTGTTTTACTTCTCATCAAAAACTGGAAACAATCTTGGAACTAGTCTTCTCTAAAGGTTCCATCAACTCCATCTCTTCTAGAGAGAGTAGGCAAAGCCTAGTGGGTGGGAGACTTACGGCTACATTGAAAGGTGCTTCAAGTCAATCCCATGAAGTCAATTAATTAGCCAATCTCTTTCACTATTATATGCTCTCTCTCTTCCTTCCTCTGTTCACACTTCACAGTTCATACCAAATTGACAGAGAAATTATTGAATATATTTAGAATAAAAACCAGAATGATGTGCTGGTAAACAATCACTTTATGGATTTATATATATATAGTTTTACGTTAATCATTTACAATAACAATGGAGTTGAATGTTCAAAAAGGTAAAGTGTCAATGCATTGCATCTGGCATTGTGGGACCTATGAGATAACCCAAAACTTGGCACAAAAGAAAGCTATTCTTAGTGGCTTTCTTCTCTTTATCATCCCCTAACCAACCTCTTGTTCAACATCATCAAACTCTTAACAAGTTCTACTTCCTCTGTCACAATGGCCTCTAAGTTTAGTCCTGAGAATTCTGAGAAGAAACCAGCTGGTAATCCATTCCCAAGGAGAGGTCAGATCAAAGCCAATATAATGAAGGAATTCTTCTCTTTTTTCATGACCAAGAATGAAGATGAGTCTGAGAAGAAAAAGGAGAAAACTACGGTGATGCCGATTCAATCTATCGGCAAAGCTGACAAGTGATCAAAGTATGAAGAGAATTGGATAATGCTCTGTTGATAATTTTCAGTGTTTGCTCTTTTTAATGCAACACTGTGTAGATGTTTGCTCTGTTTCTTATGTTTCATGCAAGGAGACCTCTGTTTTGGGATGCTCTGTTTTTATGATCCCCAAAACAGGGTTGAATTGGTTTTAGTTTTTTTTTTTATCTGAAAGTTGTCCCTGTTTCTTATAGTTCATGCAAGGAGACCTCTGTTTTGGGATGCTCTGTTTTTATGATCCCAAAAACAGGGTTGAATTGGTTTTAGTTTTTTTTTTATCTGAAGGTTGTCTCTGTTTCTTATGGTCATGCAAGGAGACCTCTGTTTTGGGATGCTCTGTTTTTAAGATCCCAAAAACAGGGTTGAATTGGCTTTAGGTTTTTTTTTTTTTTTTGGTTTCTGAAGGTTGTTTAGCAATTAGCTGTTTGATCTTACTCTGTTACTGTTGTTTTTCAGGTAACAGACTATAAGATTTTTAGTCATTTCATGCTTTTTGGAATAAGTTCTGTACTTGTTTGTGTTCATGTGTTTCTTATTTCAAGCATTATCCAAAGCTCTGTTTTTATTAGCTTTAATCTATTCTTGTTCCTTATGTTGTTGATTGAATTTCATTGATTGGCAAAAAGAAAAGAGAAAAAGGGAATTAAGGGAATAAACAGGGTCCCAATTGAAATTTTTTATTTTTTAGATCATTATTATTTTTCTGAAAATAGACTAGTTGGATGATACCAATTAATTCAAATTAGCAAAAAAAAAAAAAAAATTGTCTACTTGCATAATTTGGATTGCAAACATTTGTGATTTGTAAATGAATGAATCGAATTTCTTATCCATTCAGTCAATTTGTCCAAAGATCACAAAAAATATTCTATAATTAATATTCTTTGACTCATATTTTCAAAATAATAATAATAATAAATACGGATTTAATGGCTCCAGCTAATTATGTTTGGATACATATCTCTTTTTTGACTGGGCGGCTGGGCAAGATGCTTTATTAAATATTTTTTTTTAATTTTTTTATAAAATAAATAAATCACAGTTTTATTCAAAAATATTTTTATTATTGATTTGACTCACATATATATATTTTTTAAATCTCATTTTAATAGTTTGAAACAAATTAAATATTTTGAGAATATCTACCAGCAAAATGATTTTTAAATACAATCTAAAAAAAATAAAATAAAATATGTGCTTCATGAGATTACCACTCATGAAAACATACTTTAAAATCTAATTCCTCACTGAACTTTCTCTACTTATGCATTGATTAGATCTTTTTTAACCTTGTTTTCATCACTGTGCAAAAAGGTCTTTTAGTAAGTTTACATAGCAAATTTTTTTTTCATCTAAATAATTTTGCTAATTAAAAATATATTTAAAGGCAGATATATGCAAAATTGCTATTGTTTATTTGAAAAATATTAACAAAAAATAAATTGACAAAAAAAAAAAAAATTTAATGGGTTGGTGAATCCAAACCGGGCCCAAGGGTCATGGCAGTTGGCCAGTTCAACTATTAAAAGCAAAAAGTGAATAAGATTTGATGAGTTGTCAAAAAGGAGCCATTCAGAAGTTTTGGAGCAGGACTCAAATGAGTGATGATCATGCAAGCTGTCTCTTTATATATATATATATATATGTATGCATGCTTATTGATATGACCAAAAGTTTTAATTCAACTTATAAAAACTTA
The DNA here is from genome assembly GCA_020875875.1 of Dioscorea alata. Lineage (NCBI taxonomy): Eukaryota > Viridiplantae > Streptophyta > Magnoliopsida > Dioscoreales > Dioscoreaceae > Dioscorea > Dioscorea alata. The sequence goes on from CM037028.1 coordinate 26,346,153, forward strand.
CACTTTGAAAGTTGATTATTTTATTGACTATATGATATGCAGACTATGTCAAATTTTCTTTTAAAAAAAAAAGAAAAACAAGCTCTTTGACGGCCATTTGATTGCATGAATTTTGCACATTGAAATCTTCAAAATTTTGAATTGGTTGTTCTTATGTAACTGCAAAATTTTGGGTTGAGAGAACATAAAGGAAACTTTTTTTTTTCAAAAAAAAAAAATAAATAACTTAAGGATAGCTTTTGATATATTTTTCCTTTTTGACTTAAAGAGTGATGGTCTTATATCATGCAAGCTCTCTTTATATATATATACACACACTTATTAAAATGACCAATATTATTGGTTCAACTTAAAGATACGTACACTTGAAAGTTGATCGTATTATTGACATTTGACAACATGATGTGCAGTGCAGACTATGGCAAACTTTTTTAAAAAATGTTCATTGACACACACTTTGATTGTACGAATTTTGCACATTGAAACCTTTTAACTTTTGAATTAGTTGTTCTTTATGTAATTGCCTTGAGATTCGGATTGAGAGGAAAGTTTTTAATATATTTTTCTTTTTTAACTAAATTTTCCATTTGGTCTTCTTTCTTCTTTTTTTTTTCCAATTCCATCATGATACCATAAATTAACCAAGAGTCAATCAATAATATACCATCAAGCATAGTTTACCTATTGAGCTTGAAAGTTGGTGAGATTTAAAATTTTGATGTTATTATTGTTGACCAAGTGCTGATGGAGAGAGAGAGAGAGAGAGAGAGAGAGAGAGAGAGAGACACTTCACGTCAAAGTGCTCCTCAAGTTCAACAATGGACTAACGTTTGACAAATGAAATCAAGATGAAGATTCAGGGATGTTGCTGGTCTGCTGCCCTTTCATTTTGACATTTTAGTCTAGATGAATTTTTTTCCCCACTTGAATGAAGCACATTTTCTTCATTGCTAATGCATCTTAATTTCCAGCATTGCAACAAAAATTTAAGAAAACATTTTGCCCGGGACCGAAATGGGGAGGGACCTCCCCGTGCCCTGGGGCCTCCGTCCTTGCGGAAGATGAAATCAGGGAATCCCCACCCCCATCGAGATCCCATGGATTTCAAGGATCCCCGCCCTATAACCACCCTTACTCTTATTCAATTGTAGTTTGAGTCTTAGATTCAGGGAAAAAAATGAAAGAAGAAAAAAGAGTTTTTCAATTTGTCTAAGGATATAGAAATAAATCATCATCTTATTAAACCATTACTTCATCACCTGAAGCAATAAACATGGATGGTTAACGTCTGCCTATTGAATCAGATCAAACAAGCATATCTGGCATGTTGTGACAAACAAAAATTAAAAATCTTATTTTTCATGCGTCAAGGGCGATATACTCAAAATGTCCTCCTAAGTTCTAACACGATTGCATGCATCCAAAGTCTGGCCGAGTTGGGAGAAGCTGCATCAAAACTTGCTTCTCTTACAACTCACCAAGCAAAGTTCATTTAAGTAGTTGTCATTAACAGCAGAGTGAATAAACACTGACAGAAAATTTGAAATGGTTCTCAGGCAACCAACCCTTCATCTTGTTGACAGTTTACAGGGATCATACTTACGGACTTGTGCTTTCGAATTGTGGTCTATGATTCAGAATTGCTGCGGTTGGCTCAGGGGTTCGCAAAGTTCTTACACCAAAATGTATCATACAGCTCTCGAGGTCATGCTTCAATTCAAGGCTCACGGATTTGAATAGATGTTCTAGAAAGGCTTGCTTCCAACTCATTTAACTCATCAATGTCCAATTCATCATCATCATCATCATCAGGAATGTCTTCCTCGGCACCTCCACCTGCATGGTTGGATGAACTAGGCTCTTCTTGGTCATCTTTATTCTTTTCCTGCATTCAAACAAATAAACATAAGTCCAATTTGGATAATCTGGTAAGTATAAATATGCCAAAATACAAGCTCATATTTGATGTAATTATACAAGCCCTTGATTGGAAAAATGTTCGACTTATTATGTATAATTTGCATGTGTGTGCGGACACACACAAATGATGGGAAAGGCTTTACCGTCTCTTCAGCAGCATCTGATTCTTCTCTTTCGTAATTGTCATAAGCCTCGGCATCATCCACAAATAGGCTGGCATTTGACATGAACAGCTCACGACCACTGCAAAAAAAATTAAATCACTGATATGTCACTAAAATGTCCAAGAAGAGCCCTCCGCACACAAAGGCAATAGAGGACATTACCTCATCCGATCATTCTTTGCCCTCTCTGCCTGCATTGCAGCCAGACCAGCTTCTCTTTCATCCATTTTTTTCTTCTTCCATTGCATAAATAATTCCGGTGTCATAGGAGTGGTAGTTGCAACTTTTGCACGCTATTTACAGGAAAAATGACAAGGCATGAGGTTGAGCAAGAAACTATCCACATTCAAAGAATAGCACACTTTATTCAAAGGCAGGATGCAGCAGAATGATAGTGATTTTTAAAGAATAAGAGATAACAGCACAACAAGCATAAATCCTAACCTCCTTTTCAATCTCCTCCTCAATAGGCATCTTCTCTGACTCTTCTGCCAATAGAGCCTTCATTTGAGACTTTAACACATATCCAGGGGGTAAAGCATGCCTGTAGTGGCAGTCCTTCCCACCATTTGGGCAAACCCAAAACCATCCATATTGCTTCTTTTCAACCGCTTCCAAGAAGTACTTGCAAACCTGCAGCCATTCATAGACAAAACATGGAAAGTCTTACATCCAAATTTGGGTCACAGAATATATGTTAGACATACATCAAGGAAATGGCTTTCTAAGTGCATATACATAACCAAAGCTGCACTCCAAAACAATAGTTTAGGAAAGAGCTTTTCCTCATGAATGAACCATAGACAAGTCACAATTGACATAAACAAAAGCAACATAGTTACAACAAAATAAGGCAAAAACTGGTGCGCTGATGCCTTTTGCTTTACAAGAAGACCTTAAGTGATTTTGTTAATAAAGTGCAAACAACCCAGATGCCACAAACCTTGTTACTTGTCAGGAGTAGTGTTTAATTAAAAGGTGATGTTTAAAGCCAAAGCAATAAGACTAGGGCAACAAGCCTAAGAATAGCTCAAAAAAAGCTTTTTTAAAAAAATTGCAAATATCAAGTTGTCTACAGATTACAAGGTCCATTGACTTCAAGCAGGACAAATGCCACCAACTATCTATCAACAAGATTCTTCTTCCCACTCATTGCCTCTTGTAACAGTAGCCGCCTAGAGTTGCTCTTGACCAGTCTATTTTCTAGATTGCCTAGATTTAGGCCATGCTCATCATCTAAACTTGAAATTTGGTACATATTGACTAGACAAATGATGTTATGAAGGGCCTTTATTAACATTATAGAATTGATTTGTCAATGGAACACAAAAAGTTATGCTAAGAAAGTCTTGAAATATGTAAATTCAAAATTTTGAAAAGTAAAATCAGATTGAAGGGGGCAAAATCAAGGAGTAAGATACAAGAAGCTGTTCTTAATCTTTTCTGTCAACAGAGAAGCTACTGCACTAAGTAGAAGAATACTAATTCATTTTATTCACAGTCAACATTCATGAGTTGGATGGCTACAGAGTACAGACTATAGGGTATCCTTCATAAAATGGAGTGGAAATGATACGAAGGGCAGTGATGCCAGCGAACTAATAAAAGCTACAATGGTTGATTTATCCACATCAAAGAAATTATGACAGTTTTTGAGCTATTCTATTAAACACTAGGTCTCCAAATAAGCAATTTGCTGAGATCAGCTACCTAGTGACTAATACAAACATCAAGTTCATACGCAATTACAGTAATTGCCACAAGGTATATATTCGCATTATACTTGTGTGTGTGTGTGTATGGTTACGTGTATCACTTGGATAGGTATGTAAAGTAAGATTTGGCTAAATTAAACAGCCTAGCTCCACATGGAAGAGAAACAAGGTTTCAGCTAATAGCTGGAAAACCCCACACAAATTAACACCAATATTTTAAGGACCGTAGAGGACAGAAGGCAAAAAAATAAATAAACAAACTTGATTATCAGGAAGCGTCATAGCACCAGATTTCTGGGGGTTGAGTTAAAAAAATCCATTAAGTAGGAGAAAAATTGATTGGAAATTGCACTCGAGGGACAGGCTGCACCTAGATGAGAACTTAAGAAATAATTTTGCCATTAAAAGGTATTGACTGGTGAAAATACTACGAATAGTATTGCAATGTGCTCGAGTGAGCCAAAGTAACATACAATCTCAGTCGGTTTGTTTTGGTTGTACTCCTTTTTCTTAGACTCCACGACCTTCTCCAGTGTCTCTTGATCCCAATCCTCCATCGTCCCTGGAAGAATTTGTCAAAATTAATCCGTGCATAGCTCGCAAAACAATTAAATATAAAAAACACTCACCTTCCTGTTCTTGATCACGCTGATCGCTATACAAGTCAATCTTCTCCCCCTTCCTCTGCACATTCAAATCATGTGAAAACTTGCACTTGAACCCTTTTACACACTGCCCGGCCTTAAAGAATTCACACAGTATCGACTTCGGATCAACCCCTGATCAAAATCCATCAAATTAAGCAAGCAATTAATCAAACATAAAACACAACAGCAGCAACAAGAACAGCTGATCAAAAGCTTCAGAGATCTCACCAACAGGCACTTTGGGCTGGCTGACGGCGACCTTGAACAGATCATTCAGCTCCTTCTCTCTGGCCTTCTCGTCCTCCTTCTTCTTCTGTTAATCGGAATACCAATAAACAGTCTTAGCTGCCCGAATCGAAAGGGAAAGAAAGAAGGAGAGATAGAGAGAGAGAGAGAGAAAGAGAAAGCGAGTGAGATTTAGAGTACCTTGGCGGCGGCCTTGGAAGCATCAGGCTTGGGCTGCACAGCTTGCTGGAGGTTCTGCACGTACTTCTGGACATTCTTGCTCTTGTTCTTGTTCTTAAGCCCGAAGGTCTTGTCCTCGACGATCTTCTGCTTCTTCGCGAGCTCGGCTTTGGAAGGCTGCTGCTTTGGCGGCATCGTCGATCAGCGCATCGGAAGAGCAAGCAAACGAAGAGTGGAGACGACGACGAGGAGGAGGTTCTGGGAGCTAGGGCTGGAGAGAGGAGCTCGCTTCGCTTCGCTTGGGCAATTGGGGACGGAGGCTGTTGAGTGGTGTGCGTGCGATTGAGGGCTTCGCTTTCCCGCTTTGGGCCGGGCTTAGTTGGGCTGAGATAAAGATTATAAATAATAAATAAATAAAATAAAACCATGCTTATTTTATTATTATTTGGATGATGCGTGTGTGTTTTTTTTTTTTTTTTTTTTTTAAGAGCTACAAACCCTCTAAGCAGCGGCGTGCACGTGGAGGAACCGTGCTCGACATGCACGCATGCACTCACCTTGCATGAAATGGATGAAGTTTCCAGAAACTTTTTTATTTTGTTTTTTTTATATAAAAAAAACTTATTTGTTTTGATGCCCAATATAATAGTTGCCTAGTATTATCATTGTTGTTATTTTTTATTTTTGATCCACCAATTATTATTATTATTATTATTGTTATTATTATACTTACTTATTTTTACTCTAAATTAATTTAGGAAAAAATTATGGGGTGTTATAAAAGAACTATTTTTAATAAAATATGAATAAATCATGTGAGAGATGTGAACATATATAAATTGATCTCTAAACACATATGTGTTTTCAGCATAAGATTTAGACATGTGAATAAACATAACAATCTAGACACTTATAAAAAAAATTCAATACTAATAAATTAAGAAATAGTTGGTATAAAAAAATAAATTCCTCACAATAATGTGATTTATCTATTTAAAAAAAATTGAATTCAAAATCATAGTGAGATAACACAAATCTTGGATCAATTTAAGTTTGTTATCTTGTATTATTTTTTAGTTATTTTTTAGTTTTTTATTTTAATCATATTTTAGCATTTTATATGAGTCATGGGCATAAGCAACTTATTCATTCGTTACTTTTATTTATTTTTTGAATAAATATAAATAAATCATAAATTGATTAAAAAAACAATGAAACAGGAGAATCACTGGAAAAAAAACATTATAGGACAACATGAAAAAGACTAATACCTCAACAGGGATAAAAATACAATATTTTAAGTTATTTCAATATTTAAAAAAATAAACATGGTGCCAATCTCTAAAATTACACAAAGTTAATATTTCACTCTCTTTTCCTAAATGAATCATCAAAATAACTTAACAAATATTTCAAAACAAATAACTAAAAAAAAAAAAAAAAAAGCAACCATAACCTTACCACAATAAAAATAAAATTACATAAATATGATTTCACTGCCATTACGTTTAAAAGCAAAATAGTTAAAATAACATATGTTCTATTTTTTTTTTTTTTTACTAATAGGCAACAAGTACCCCACTCAAAAGATTTGTTAAAGAGACAAACAGATACGGAGGTACACTAGCAACTTGGATGAATAAAAACATTGTTTTCCCACCCAGACGATAAAACAATACAAAGAATAGTAATGGACTCAGATGTACATTGTATAAATAATATATGAACAATACTGAACCCCTCCCCCTCCCCCAATATATCGATGTACAGTGTGTGAACAGTGCAAAAAATAGTATAAAAAGTCTCGGTGAATGATGCATGAACAATACAAAAAACAGTATTATTGGGGGAAGAATTTGAACTCATAATCTCTCATATTTATAATTTATTATCATACTATTGGGGCATCCAACCGATGACAACATATGCTCTATTGAATCAAAGATTCAAAATATCAAATAAGATTAAAACCACTAGAAAAAGCAAAAATCAAATTAGGAATACATCACGAGGCTCATCGGATCAACATCCAACGGTGATTGGAGCAACCGAACCATCATCACCTTGTTACATTCCAAGGAAAGGCGGCACCGACGACATCCACACCCGTTCATTTATCACCTCGAGATCAGCAAAAATTCCCAATCTCGAGGCACAAGATAAGCATAGCAACCGGCAGGTGAGCATGAGGCGGGGACAATGTCGGCAATCCACAATATTTTGGCAATTTCGTAGTTTAAAGCAAAGTTCGAGGGCATTTTCATACATTTCTGATTATTAAAATGAAAGCGACGCATAAAGCCAGCCCCATCGGCGACAAAACAATCCACAGAAGAGAGAAGAGAAGAGGACTTGGTTCGTTCTCGACCCCTGGTTCTTCCCGGCGCTCTCGGCTCCCTTGCTCCGCCCTCACCGCCCTCACGATCCCGCCAATGTAAGCCCTAACTCCCCGATCTCCTGATTACTTTATCGGTTTTGATTCTCGACGTGTTTCTAGCCCTAGATCAACCGGCCTCGTCTTATCGATCCCCCTTTTTTTATTGGCTGGGAATAGTGATGTTTCTTGCTCGATTTTTTATTTTTTTGGATTTTTAGGTTGAATTTGTTGTTTTGATTTGGATCTTGATTATTTTTTTTCGGGGTTTTTATCTTTTGCCCTTTTTGAAGATGTTCATGAGTTGCATAGGGGTTCTGTTATTTTTCTTTTTTTTTTTAGATTGATTTTAGTTTTTGCGAAGATCTTGTAGCCTGGGGACTGGATTGTTTGGATTTGTTGAAAAATGGAAATCTTTTAGGGCGTTTGGGATGGATTTTGTTGTTGTGCTTTAAAATTTAGGGTTTCTGTTCGCTCAGGGTCATAGAGTGTCCTATGAATTGGTTGAGTTGTAAGCGTGGAACTGTTGTAGTGGTTTTCGTGCATTATGTGTATAGACTTTGAAATTTAAACTGTATTGAAGGACGACCATGAGTGATGATGGAGAGAGGACGTGCCCCCTCTGTGCGGAGGAGATGGACCTCACTGACCAGCAACTGAAACCTTGCAAATGTGGATATGAGGTGTGTAACTTGAACAGAACTTTGTTTTTGTTGTTTGGAAAAAATTATCATACTCAGCCTAGTTGAAATGCTGCCTCGCTTTTGTTATATTGACATTTAGTGTTTTGCAGTATGTGCTGAATCTTCTCTTTTTCTGTGCAAACTCTAGTTCTCAATTGCTAGTTTAGTTTCAATGGAATGTCTTATACATGTATTAGATATTTTTGTTGATTGTTGAACAGATATGTGTATGGTGCTGGCATCATATAATAGACATGGCTGAGAAGGATGACTCTGAAGGACGTTGTCCAGCCTGTCGCACACCATATGACAAGGAAAGAATTGTTGGAATGGCTGCCACCTGTGAGAGGTCTCAGATTCTTTTCCTTTTTCCACTCACCATTTTTCCTAATACATATCGGAAGAAATTATTTTCGGATATTTGTCCTTCACCTTACCATGCGACAGAGTGGTAGCTGAAGTGAATGCAGAGAAAAGGCAAAAGCCTCAAAAATCAAAGCCAAAAACATCAGCAGAAGCTAGGAAGCATCTTAGTGGTGTTAGAGTGATCCAGCGGAACCTTGTGTACATAATTGGTCTGCCTTCTAATTTATCTGATGAAAATGTGCGTGATGGGTTTTATGTTTGCACAGCTTTCATAATTTGTTTTGTGCATGTCCTTGAGATAATGCATATTTACAATATTTACAATATTTTTAAAATGTATGCAGCTTCTAGAGCGTAAAGAGTACTTTGGCCAGTATGGGAAAGTTCTAAAGGTATCAATTGCTCGTCCGACTAGTGCTGCTCAACAAGCTTCTAACAGTAACACATTTAGCGTGTAAGTCTCATGTTAATTGATGTAGACTGCTACTCCTTTGTTCAATTATGGCATTTGAGTTCGTCTTTAACTTCACTGTCTCTATCATTTTCTCCAGAGCAATACTTATGTTCCAAGATCGCAAGTATTGAAAGTTTGACATGTATTTTTCATTTATTATATGCTTCCTAATGCACATTTATTTTTCCACCTGACAACATGTTTTTTTGGTCATATTTTTTTTGTATTTTTAAGGAGGCTTCTTTTGTTGCTAATCTAATTATAGCTAATGTTAGTATAAGATGTTACATTTGATTTCTTGCAGATATGCCACCAAATATTTGAACTTGAATTGACTGATGCTATTTCTTGTGACTGGTTCCCTTTAGTAGATTTGAAATTTTGCAATTTTCAGGGTGTTGTGAAGTTGAAATTTTACATTATACAGGATTTTTCATTACCTTGATGTGAAGTAGAATCTGTTCAGGTTTAAAGATCATCTGTATGATATAAGAGTGATATAAGATTAGATCTACCTCCATTTTTTTTGGGATGTTTTTGCACTTTTACATGTCACGGCATATTTTGTTTAGGAAGATCATTGTGTGCATTGAAAAAATTTGTTGGGCTTGCTTTCCACTCTGATGTTTGAATGAACTTGATTATCTATGTTTAATTGTATGTTTTTTGTACTTCTGTAATCATCTAAGGTATTGGGCGCTGATCTTTTTAGGTATTCATTAAGTTCAGACTTCTATGAGATGATTCTTGATAATTTGACTACTGCACAAAGGAAATGAACTGCCTCACTATGGTCTATGACTTTATGGTCAGGATAATGCAAGAGAATTTAGTATATTTTGCACAAAGGAAATTTAGTAAAAAATTTCTCTGATGTTGTTGTAAGAACTTGACATTGTCATTATATTTCAATACCCTAAAGAACAATGGATCTTTCTCCTATATTTTTCCTTATTTCTAATCTTTTATTATCTTTGCATAATAAAGAATGAAAATGGACTATTATTCTATGCTCTCACTCATGACTATTTTCAGCATTGTTTTATTGCTTCATAATCATTTTCAACTTTTGTTTTATGTTGCTTATTCACGGTTTAAATTCTATAGTGTTTTTTTTTTTGGCAATTTAGTCCATACATTTGTGGTGGTCATCTGGTTCTTTTCAATGACATTTTTCCTGTAAATGTGCTTTTTTGTAGGACGATTATGTCTTATGGAGAATTTAGTTGTGCTGCATCAATTTTCATTCTATACTTTGTTTTTTTTTTTTAAATGATGATTGATTTCTGACAATAATTTGCCCATGGCATCCTCTTAAAATCATTTTCTCAGGTACATTACTTATGCTAGAGAAGATGAAGCCATTAGATGCATTCAAGCTGTGCACAATTTTGCATTGGAGGGTAAACCCCTGAGGTAAGCATATGACCTATACTCAAGTTTCGTGTAAATATTTTGCCATTCTGTGTCTTATCATTTTCAATAACTGGTTTTGTAATGGCAGAGCATGTTTTGGTACTACAAAGTATTGCCATACATGGTTGAGAAATATGGTATGAACATCACTTTTGTTGTTAATGCTTTGCATATTTCAGTTGTGAAGAACATGAGCTATTTTTTAGTTAATTTGTTGATGATCATCAATTGAGTAGTTTCTACATTATTGTAGACTTGCAGCAATCCGGATTGTTTGTATTTGCATGATATTGGTAGTCAAGAAGATAGCTTCACTAAAGATGAGATAATTTCAGCATATACAAGGTATCCATTTTTTCTGTAGCTCCGTGATTCTTTATCTGGATGAAATGATTTTTACAGTGTAGATTTCTGCTCTGTCCACTATTTGAGAATAAGTCCAGACAGATCATGAACATATTGTTTGAAGGATTTCCGTTTCTATATCATTGTTAATTCAGTTGTGCTTAGCTCCTGAATTCTGATTTATCTGTTTTGAACCAAATAGGCCCTTAACGTGTATAAATACTGAAAGAGGTGGGAGGAATGTGACTAAAGAATGAATATAAAAGCGGCCTTTGGTGGATTTTTTTTTAGTACGACGAAAATGATTAGATTTGAACTTGGAATTGGGAAGGGATCCTGCTGATCAATGATCTAGATGTGGCAGTTATTTTTCTGCTCAAATTTGATCTTCCCTTGTGAACTGCAAACACAATATATTAAATTTTTATCCTAAATTTGGTATATTATACTGTTAGATGTATCCTACAGTTGCATGGTCCTTGCTATAACTACTAGTCATTTTCATCTGTTGGTTTGACTTTTTTTTTCTATTTGATTTATGCTTCAGAAATTGTTTTGGGTGTTTTTCATAAATCTCTAAATCCTTTTGTTTATCATCTACATATGCATAATGCTTTTTTGACGCAGGTAGCTTTGGAGTTCTAATTGTCAAAATTTTCCCAGTTAATTGATGCATGCTTGTTTTTTAAATACCATTTCAAATCACATTTCAAGTCTCAACAATTAAGATGATATTTAGAGTCTTAATTTTTATGGTTGAGCATTAGTTGTTGTAACTAATCTAATGTATCTATTTGATAGTACAATTTTGTTTGAATTCATTGCTTTATTTTTTTGATATAGGAGTAGAGTGCCTCAGATTGCTTCAAATAATTTGCAAAGGCGTTCAGGGAGTGTATTGCCTCCACCAGCAGATGATTTTTATATTGATGGAACAGTTTCCAGCAAACATATGGTCAAGGGTGCCCCAGCTGTAAGCTGTTTTATTCACTAATCTTTAGTGAAGATTAAGCTTGTATTGAAAAATCTGCTCATTTGTGTCCATGTTAATGGCATTCTCTTGTTATACTGTTTTTTATTTTTATTGTATCATGTGTTCCATTGCCAGAATTCTTCAAGTCAGGTCAAGGTTTCTTTGCCTGGCAATATTTCTGTAGCAAAACCAACAGTTCTTCCAGCAGCTGCTTCATGGTTGGTGGCCTAAAGTTTGATATATGTTTGGTTATGCATTTCTATATTGCTGAACTTCTGGTCCTTGTAGGGGAACCCGTGTTTCTAATTGTCGGCAGCCTGCTGCAAGTGTGGCATGTTCTCAAAGTCCTGGAAAGCAAAAGGCAGACATAAATAATGCACCAGCCCTTATTTCTTCTGTGGTTGCTAATACAAGACAAAACTCTGCATGGCATGATGATGTGGTCTCTGCGTCAAAAGCTTCTGAAGGAAGGAATGGAGCTTCTTCTGTTGGCAGATCCAGGCCTCTAGAACAGTTAAATGCATCTATTGACGGTGACTCCATGAAAAGTCTATCAGATGTGTCATCAGAAGCTCTTGATGTGAATAGTGTTTCTGTAGCTTCTGCTTGGGATGATGATGAAACTACAATATATAAGGCGCCTGAAGAGAAGCATATGAAGCTTCATGTTGGCAGGTCGGGACCCTTAGAGCGTTTGGATTCTAGTGTGGTCAGGGACTATCGACAACCTGGATCAGATCTGTCATTGGAGCCTGTATTGGATGCAGATTATAGTGCTGAAACTACCATGAATAGCTCGTCTGACTCTCTATCTCCTGCTTCTAAAGATGTTGATAGAGGTGTCACTGCCCCAAGAAGCAGAAAATTTTTACACAATGCATCTGAAGGTCTCATCGGGCAGTCTAGCAGCTCGACTAGTGGGAGCATAGCTGCCGTTGGGGGTACTGCTAACGGTGGAAATGGACAGGATGCAAGCTTGATGTTGCCTTCAATAAACGTTGATAATCAATCAAACAGGATTTTGCATCAAAATTCAGTTGTGGCTCCCCTTTCAGTTGGTATACCTGTCAGCACTAGTTTAAGATTGCAACAATGTCAGAAGGAACTGGTGGTCAAAAATGATTCTTTAACATTGTTAGATGATGCCTCTTTAATGGTTGATGTGAATAGTACTAGAGAATCGGTTTGTAGCAGCCCAGAATATAAGCAAGTTGCACCTTGTACAATAAAGCAATCAGAAGGTGTTGCATTGAGCTCAGATGATCAAAACCATGAATATTCAGATATTTCCAGTCAACCCCCATGGTCTTATTTGCACCAAACCACATGTAGATCAAGTATTAATTCATGGAACAACGAGCCTGAAAGTTTAAATCCCATTGGTAATGGTTTGACAAAATCGGTTCCTCTAGAATCAGATGGGGGCTTCCTGGAAAGAGAAAAGGAGTCCATATTGCCCAATGGGCATATTCATAATGGAGCAATCAGATCAAATCACAGAATGGAGTCTGATATTAGTAGCCTTAAAGATAAAGTTAATTGTTTGGAGATATCTTCTTCTTCAAATGCTATAGATGAAACTTCAAATGTGGATACAGGGGAAAACAGCATAATCTCAGATATACTGGCTTTAGACTTTGACCCATGGGGTGACTGTTCATCTGCATCTGATAGTTTGGTTAGCATGCTTCGTGAAACTGATAAACAAGAAGGGCCTTTTAAACTATCAAATTCATGGAAAATACAGAATAATAACGAATCCAGGTTTTCATTCGCCAGGCATGAAAATCAATTAAGTAGTTCAGAACATTCTTTTGCTGACCACTCTCAGAAACTCGCCTCTTCATCATGTTATTCATATGGAGAAAGTTTTCAGGATGGTTTGGTATTGAATGGCTTGGCAGCACCCACCTCATTTGTCAGCAGAAACTCAACTATTTCATCTGACAAGGTTGCTGGTATGGGCTAATTCTCTGTTCTCACACGATATATGATAGCTTATTTTTTCCATTACCACTGGATTTTGTTTATCGATTTGCAACCCTGCTTCACTTAAAAAAGTGTACAGTAGGTTACACAAGATAAGGGTCTGTGTATAGGCATCAAGGTGATATAAGTCACTTTCCTTGTAGGCATGGGTCCACTTTATTTAGCTCTAACAATATTTCTGTTGAGTTTTAGGTTAGCTTGCTTCCTAATGCATACTAGTACTTTTCTCATACATAGGGTCTTAGGGAAGCCGTTGGGTAAATGCTGTTACAATTCATGCATATGCCTTGTGTAGTAGCAACCTCATAATTTTGATGCAAATCAGTTTTGTTTATTCAAAAACTTTAATCATTATATGTAGAGAAGCAAGGTTGATAACGTGATAATTATGTGAGACTAATGCATGTCTGTATGGAGTTTTGCTTGTTAGGATCCATCTACACAAGAAGGTGGCTGACCTTTTAGTCTCATATTTTTTAGCTTTTAATACTATTTGAATATGTAAACTTATCGGTCATGGACTAGCCTTTTTGGACTTGTTATCTTAATGCTAACCAAACCAGTCAACTCAGTTGATCGGTGCGCAATTCTCCAGAATTGGTCTGGGCCCATTGCTCTGTCAGATGCATCAGCTGTTTTCATCCATTGCCCTACTTGCTTTTCCTGCTATTATTGTTTTATGGGTTATAGGGTTTTTTTTTTTTTTTTATTACATCTAGCTGCAAGGACATTATTCACCTCTCCTTTCTTCTGGGAAAGCAACATGCTGACTCTATATATAGTTTATTCTTCCTATTGCTTGGCTGGATTTGATAATCATAGTTCTAATGTGATACTCACTCGTATGTTGTTGCTCTCTAAGGTGGTTCGAGGACCAAAATATCAGCTCCACCTGGATTCTCAGTTCGAAGCAAGGCACCTCCCCCTGGTTTTTCTTCTCATGATAGATTTGATTTAGTGCATGACATGCAATATTCAGGTTTTTTTTTCTCCTTGATGTTGGTGTTCTGTGAACTTTCCAGTGACCTCTCTGCTAACTCTGTTCTATTTTGTTTCCAGAAAACTACCTGAATAGCATCTCTCTTTCAAACCAATATCAGCCACATTTTATTGAAAATACCTCAGATGTGGAATTTTACGATCCTGCAATTTTGGCAGTGGGCAAAGGCCGTGTGCCTCTTGGAGTAAACAGTTCAGGAGTGGGCTTGCCACTTGCCTATCCTGTTCAAACAAGCACTTCTGAAACTGACCCCAGACTTCAGTTGTTGTTGCAACAACCCATAGCTGCTCAACAAGATTTAAGAATTCCGGATCATTTTGCTGATAGGTTCTTTCTTTCAAATGATTCTTATATGCCTTCTAGGATCTTAGCTCATAACACTAGCAGCGTCTCCCCTTTGGCCCCAATGTCATTTCAGCAGCCCAGGAACCCACATGTACAAAACCAATGGAATGGTTGGACTGATGCACAGGCTGGGAATGGTGTTAGCATTGCAGATATATTGAGGAATGAGAGTTTCGGACTCCATAACTATTTTCCTGGCAATGATGAGCACAAGTTTCATGTTCCTAGCGCAGCTGATCTATACAACAGATCATTTGGAATGTGATGTTAATCAGATCCCCCCCTGAATGGTTGTTTGTCCTTCATGTATGTGATCAAAACTCTAACCATGGAAATTATAGCTGGGCATCTGGAGAGTGCGTGATTAGTTCCTATGAATGTTCACATGCATTTGTCACTAATTTGTCAAATGATCTGCATCGACAAAGGACATGAGGCCCTAATCACTCACTTTTTTTTCCCTCAAGGGGTAAGATTTACAGCTCATTTTCTGAATTTATGGTAGTTCTGCAAATTAATGATTCAATTATCTTCTTGAATGGCTGCTGTATCATAGAAATTTGGATTTCAAAACTCTGTTCTTGAAATATTCATTGTTTATCTTGATGTGGCACACTGAATGGCCCTTAATTAATGTGCAGCTGTGCTTTTGATCAACATGTTGACAGCATCCAGGAGGTGATTTATCTGGTGGTGTCAAATTCATCCTCAGGTAGTTACAGAATTGAAGCTGCTGCTGCTAGAAGACGTCAATGTAATTATGCCTAGCTACCATATATGTTTTTGCCTGTTGTCTTTATTGACAATCCTGCTGTTTAATTGTAAATACTTTTGTACCTTTATTTTTAAATATGGGATTGAGTTTGATTGCGTTTTGGTGCCAATGGTTTCTATTTTGTGTCCATGCAGATGACGAACAGTTTAGTTTTTTGTTGCTAATAACTTTTAGTGTTTGTCATAAAAGCATTATGCAAAATAAATGTACTCTTACCTGATTTTATAAATTTAACTAAAATAATTAAGTGTTATTAATAATAATTATTGTATACGAAACATCTTCTTATAAGGGAAAATTGGTTATAAACCCCCTCGAAAGTTCTATCAATCACAGAATTTTATATTTGCAAGTAACTGTGACCATTAGTTAAACATTCATATTTTTGCTTTCTGGGGTACAAGTTATGACTAAACATCACACTACAAGCATCACAAGGGAACTGTATAATGGAATTCTATTTGCAGTCTTTGATGCAATGCTTTCTCCACCAATCCTCTTTGTAAATCATGTTCCAATAGTTCTCTCAGTGGAAGACCTGCAAGAAATTCCTTGATATACTCCCTACAGCATCCCATTCCTTTACAAAGGTAATCCTTCTCTTGTTCTTCACTGCCTTTCTCAATATTCTCTGTCTGACAACCATCTTCTGTTTCTCTCTTACATATCATACTCCCTTCATGAAACTTCAAGAT
Organism: Dioscorea alata; assembly: GCA_020875875.1. Lineage (NCBI taxonomy): Eukaryota > Viridiplantae > Streptophyta > Magnoliopsida > Dioscoreales > Dioscoreaceae > Dioscorea > Dioscorea alata. The sequence goes on from CM037028.1 coordinate 26,362,419, forward strand.
ATATGCTTGTTTACAACCTTCAATTAATCTCTCCCCAAGTGTATCAATCAGGTAAATTGCATCCTTTTCCACTTTCAGTACAAAAAAATGGTCATTCCAACCAGTAATATATACTCTTCCTTCACCTGCATTATCAGCATGCAAAAGCTCATTCCATACATTATCAAATGTCATTGCTCCTTCTAAGAACCCAAATCTTTCAATCATGTCTTCTGAGCTAAAAAAACCAATGTAGGACATGTCTGTCATCACAGACAAATTTCTTATTTTTGCTTCTATCACAGTCTCCAGATCAAAATGCTGGTCAGAGAATTCATTGTTTTTATCTGTGACTGCACAAAGTTTTCGCCATTCTGATGATCCTTCATGCACCAAGTTGTCAAACTGCCGACGATGTGGCATATTCTTCGGGTTCTTATGTAGCCAGTCTGCTATGACAGCAGCAAGAACTGTGCAAGCATTTCCACCTGCCACTTTCTCATCGCGCTGATCAATCGACGCGAAAAATATTTCGGTAATGAGCTCGAACTTTCCATCTCTACTTACCACTCTCTTTTCTTCCCAGCTTCCAAACTCTTCATTTTGGTTATTGTCAGGCATGTCTGACAATATTGAATTCTCACCATCTTGTGTAAAATTTTTGAAGCTCAATTTTGGCCTTAGTGAAAGTAATCTGAGTAGAGAATGTGACCTTCTGATCTTATCATTTGATTTCTGAAAACCAGCTCCTTTGTTACTTGCCGATGAATCTAATTGGTAATCTGAAAGTTTCCCCTGATAATTAGTTGTATGTCTTGTATGTGATAAAGGACCTATACTTAGCGCTCTCGACAATGTTAATTGTGTGCTTCCTCTTGTATTGAGCTCGACAAAGTGCAATTTAATCTGAGAAAAGTTGAATGTGTCAAATATATTAATATGATGTCAGAGCTACTTTTTTTTTCTGTATTATCAGCAAATCATTGCATAAGTCTTACTGTTAATGTAGCATGACCTCTGTTGCCACAGTTGATCGGAATTCTAATACTTCTTTCATTTTCTTGATTGAGAAATTCAACAATATCCACAGTTCCTCTCCCGAGAATCCTCGCCGTATTTCCTGTATTACTACCATTAAATTCCTGCTTACAACTTCACTATATCAGATTAATGTAAGTCATCAATCTCATTACTTTTTTGAATCTTAGAAGATATATATATATTTACCTGAATTTCCAAATTGATGATCCAACTTTTGTAACTCTGAGTGTCATCGGCCTTCCGAAGTTTGCAGGTGTGATCAAATGTTTCATTCCAGCAAATAACACCACTAGCTTGAATCTGTTGTTTCGACGAGCAATTTCTCACCGATCTTTTCAGCAGAAAACCAGCTATTTTTCTGCTCCCTTTCCATTTAATCTGCACCATGAAGCTACTATTCTCACAACTTTGCAGTAATTCTCCAGGCATCTGCTCAAGCTGATCAATCAATAAGTTTAGCTTCAATCTCATTACTGAAGGAGTTTCAGGCCACACCTTTTTCGATTTCACCATTCCGAATACAAAAAACTCTGCTTGGAATTATTCTGGATTTGAGCTTCTTCATTTCTGCTAAATTGATTTTATAACATCTCATTAATTTGAAGTCAACTTCTTACAACTTTAGTTTGCATTGAATTGTTCAGCCAGAGACCTTTTCTGGTTTATTCAACTGAAAGAAAACTTTAGTTTTATCTTCCACTCTGTTGATATACTATTAATTCCTGCCGTTTTCTTTGAAAACTTTTACTATGTTTTTCTATCTTCATTCTATGACCAAAACAAGTATTAATCTCTTGTATTTCATCTCATCTCTGTTATTTAAAATTATTGTCATATATTGTGTTGATTGCTTCTTTCTTATCACAATATTAATTTTTTTTCCTTTGATGATTTATTTTATCCATTGTGAGTTCATTTATATAAGTCATAATGATAAATAATATAGCTTGTTAGATTGTGGATTTAGTCAAATAAATGATCCAAATCATCCATCGTGTAATTACTAATTAGATTTATATTTGTTTCTAGATTAATATAATAAATAATATAATAACAAGCCCATCTTCACCGTGTGAACTATATATATAACTTATATATATTTACCACTAATTTCAGGACTTTGACCAAGATAAAGATAAAACATGAAAACAAAAATTGTTATTTTTTGAATTATAAAAATATATTTCTTATTATTATTTTATTTATTATTTAATTTAGAAAAAATATATATAAAGCCGTTACGCCCGCGAAATATCCGCAAACTCAATCTGCATCAACGGATTTGTATAACCACGTGTTGCGTTCCCATTCGTCAGTTAGAAGGAGGGTATTCTCGTCATTCCCTTCTTCATTTTTGCATCCTTGCTAATTGAGAATCGCAACCGTTGATTGTGACTCATCGGACGGTGAGGAACGAGGAAATCTTCGTATAACTACCTGCGAACGCATCGTGAAAGCATGCGTGCTTGTGCTTCGTCTCTTCGTCTCTTCGTCGTCTCTCTGAGATTTCTAGGGCTACAAGGTGAGAGATCGGCAACGGCAATGGCGTTTTCGCCGCCGGCCGGAGACTCCATTCCAGCTAACTCTTTGGTTTTCTACCTCGCAGGGATCAGAAGTGACGATGGTGAAGGCATACCCGAAGGTGAGCGAGGAGTATTTGAAGGGAATCGACAAATGCAAGCGGAGGCTTCGTGGGCTCATTGCGCAGAAGGGCTGCGCTCCGATCATGCTCCGTCTGGCGTAGGATTCCCTCGCCGCAGTCCGATTGTTTATCTTTGTTATCTAATTTCGTTGTGATTTGATGAGATTTGTTGGAAAATGGGGCAGGTGGCACTCTGCTGGAACGTATGATGTGAAGACGAAGACCGGCGGTTCGTTCGGGACGATGAGGTTCAAGGCGGAGCAGGGGCATAAGGGCAACGAAGGGATCCATATCGCCATTGACCTTTTGGAACCGATCAAGGAGGAGTTCCCCAACCTCTCCTATGGCGATGTTCATCAGGTCCTCCATTGATCAGATATTTAATATTGATTGAAAATTTTGATATAATCTTATCAATTTGTTGTTTTTATTATGGTATTATATTATGAATGTCAGTTGGCTGGGATCGTAGCAGTGGAAGTCACTGGTGGTCCTGATGTCCCATTCCACCCGGGTAGAGAGGTGTTCCTTGGTTCCACTTTTCTTTTTCTTTTTTTAATTATTATTTCATTTTTGTTAGCATTTTTTAGTGTTTGTAAATTGTAAGTGTTTTTTTTTTAGTTTTCTATTTTTTGGTATGCTTGATTGAAAGTTGAAAAACCTTAAAAATTCTTGCTTTTCTGGTGAAAGTGGGCCATTTTTACCAGTAATCGCAATAACAAATACTGTGAAGATTGGTTTATAAGGTTATTGCCGGCATGCATATGGTGCTAGAAGGTTTACCATCTTTACTCTTGCATACAGCTTATAAAAAGTTGGTAATGCATGTGATTTGGGAACGAAAGTGCTTTAAATCAAATAAACATGCATATTATATATATATATATATATATATATATATATATATATATATATATATATTATAAATAAAATATTCTTTCCTTATATTTCTCAAATAATGTGCAACTAGTGCTTTTTAGTTAAACAAATACAAACCTCTTGACAGTAAACACTTTTATGACTTATTGGTTGAGGTTTCAACTCTTTTGTGAGAATTATGACTTATTCACATTTATAAGGAAATATATATATATATATATATATATAATTTAGCCAAACTGTTTTGGGTTTAAGCTCTCTCTTAAACCTCTTTCACTTGGAAGGAGCAATTTTTTGTTAAAAACTATGGAAGGATGGTGTTTGGTAATGTCAATGTCCAGTTTTTGTTTGATGATGATGGTTTCTCTTAATCAGGACAAGAATGAACCCCCTCTTGAAGGCCGCCTGCCTGATGCTACTAAAGGTATAAAGCTTTCATCAAATTGTCTAGATATGAGTTCTCCCATCTTTCAGTTAATGCATGCAACTTGTTCAAGTCATAGTGCTACTGACATGATTAAATTGATTTTGGTTTCAATTTTCTTATTCAGGTTGTGATCATCTTAGAGATATTTTTGTTACTCATATGGGTCTGAATGACCAGGATATTGTTGCTCTTTCTGGTGCTCATACACTTGTAAGCTTTAATCTAACAACTTGTTTTCCTTCACTATTATCTGCTTAATTTACTTGGACATTGTTTATTATGGAATTTAATCTTGCAGGGAAGGTGTCATCAAGATCGGTCTGGTTTCAAGGGAGCTTGGACTTCAAATCCTCTTATTTTTGATAACTCTTACTTCAAGTGTGTTCTTCTCTACCATGATTTACTTTGCTATTGAATTATACCTACACCAAACTAAAAAGTAAAATATAAGCAAATTGTTTTAAACTCCATGCAAATACAGGGAGCTTTTGAGTGGAGAAAAGGAAGCCCTTATCCAGTTGCCAACTGATAAAGCCCTTCTTAGTGATCCTGCTTTTCGGCCCCTTGTGGAAAAATACGCTGCAGTATGTGAACTTATCTACTGAATGTTACCAAATGAAAACTTAGCTCATTGATGTTTGATGTCTGGTATCTTGGTTCTCCATCATAGGATCAGGATGCTTTCTTTGCTGACTATGCTGAGGCTCACTTGAAGCTATCTGAGCTTGGGTACCATATTGAATTCAATTTTATTCAAATTCATAGTTTTATGTTGTTACTGCCATTGCCACCTAACTCCTTGTTTTTCTTATTCAGTTTTGCAGACTCTTGAAGAATTGCCGAAACTAAAGCACCTCTCTTTGGTATTTTTTTTTTTTTTTACTTTCTTGACACCAGAATTGGAAGTTGTTTTAGTTCCCAAACAATAAGACCTTTGTCTTTCAGCTTTTAGATTGTGCGGTCCTCTTGTTTTATGTTGGATTGTTTCATAATCAGGTTGGGATTTTGTGCTTCTCTAGTGTTTTTTCGTTTGTAATCTAGCGTTGAGACTTCCAGTGTTGGATCAAAAGATATTTTGTTTTATTATCCTCTAAGGGCCAAACCTTTTTTTTTATTTATTTATCCACATATTTATTATTTTATTATTAGAGCAAACATGCTGAAAAGTCAGGTGGACCAAAAACATGAAAAAAGTTCCTTTGGTATCTTTTCCCATCTAGACAACTTTTTTTTAAAGGAAAACTAGTTCTCTGGGGCTACATATAATTCTCAGCAATAAGGAATATGCCAAACAAAAAGTCATAAAAGTGAGTAGAATATTTAAAAGGGACAAAAAACTTAAAGCGTATTGAATACATTCCCTGCAACGAAAACTTGGCCTATTCTGTTGAAAACATACCAAGGCAACTTCAACTCATAAGAATTTTCCATGGCCACCATTTAATTAAAAAAAAAAAAAATCATCTACCGAAGACCAGGCTGCATGAACATCTCAGGAGAAGAATTATTTCGCTCCGGGAGAACCAAATCCATGGGTTCCACATTCACTGATGATCCTATCGAATGTTTCGAGAAAATGTCAATCGGCAATTCTCCACATTGCTCTGAACCTTGCTCGATCGCGATCGCCTCCTGAATATCTTTAAGTACTTCAGACATCGGCGGCCTTTGTGTCCCTTGTGGTTTAACACACATGATTGCCTTCTCGGCTATCTTCCACACTGATTGTTCGTTATAATCGTCCCCGAGCGAAGGGTCGATAATTCCTTTAATATCACCACTATCAATGTGTAATTTCGCCTGTGATACACAGTATGATGATCCAAAAATCAGTGATACGAAAAATGTGAATTCTTGAATGAATATAGAGATACTGGGGGTAAGGTTGTCTCACCCATTGGACTATATTTCGGCAATTGGCACCAAAGTTTTCATTTGATATTGGCTCTTGACCTGAAATCAACTCTAGAAGAATGACACCGAAACTGTAAATATCACTCTTCTCAGTAAATTGCTGAGAGATGTAGTACCTGTTCAATGCCGAAAACATAAGCAAGTCTTAGATATCGATTCATTCCAGTGAATAACTAAAAAATGGTGCATGAATGCTATTTGTAGAAGGGAAAAAAGGCTTCCTTACTCGGGGTCCAAATATCCAACAGTCCCTCGAACTATACTTGAAACATGAGAACCATCAGATGCCGGTTTTGAGAGACCAAAATCTGAGACCTTTGCTCTCATGTGCTCATCAAGAAGAATGTTGCTACTTTTAAGATCCCTGTGGATGATGGTCGGAGAACAGCCAGTGTGAAGGTACTCAATGCCTGATATTTTCAGAAAGAAGACGAAAAAAAAACTGATTATTTTCTAAACATGCAAGCAAAGGATCTCAATTTTCAACATTCAAGTGTTGAAAGAAGTACAAGCCGCCCAACCTTTTGCAGCATCCTCGGCAATCTCAAGGCGTTTAATCCAATTTAAACTTCTTCTCAGGGATGCTGATCCTGGAGAAATCAACAAGAGGAACTTTTATATGGCATCCGTACCGAATCAAAACCACATAATACTTACCATGAAGATGATCTTTTAGAGTTCCATTGCGCATAAATTCATATACAAGGATGTTCCTTCCATCCTCTTGGCTGTATCCGAGAAATGTAACCAGATTCCTGTGATGTATTCTGGAGAGCAGTGACACCTGAATAAGATCAATCATAGGCGGTGTCAAGATCAATAAGAGAAAACCAAGCATGAGACGAAAATGATTCTAAGATTATATAGTATATATTGTATGAAATATATGAAACAGGGAGGTACCTCATTATTGAACTCACGATATCCTTGGAAGGATTCATTTGTAAGAACCTTCACTGCAATTTCTTTACCATCTTTCAGCTTGCCATAAAAGACAATACCAAAACCTCCAGAACCAATTTTTTGTTTAAATTTCCCAGTAGCTTCGTCAATTTCAGATAACTGAAATCTATAAGCTGATTCAGTAGCAATTTCACTGAAGAAAGAACGTAATTTCTGAGTTGGCCGAGCATTGGTACGGTTGTCTGCAACAGAAAAGCTCCCATCTTTAAAAGACAAAGCAGTTTGTGTTGATAAAGATAGCGTTCGCGAATGTACCTTTGTGGAAATCCTTTCTTTTTTTTCGAGCAGCACAAAAGCGGCATGCAAAGAAAACCGCCATCAACAGTAATACTCCAACTACTGAACAGATTATAATAATTATCAAGTGACTTTTGTCACTGCTTGCTTTATGGAGGTTCACATTTCCTGAGTAACTGGCACGAGAAAAATAAAAGATAACTTTGCTCAGCCATACAGAAAGACAGGTGACTCGAAACAACAGTGGATAAACAATATACAAAATATAGGAAGTAATGTTCAAGACAATGTGTGAAAGGCATGTGAGTGGTAGTAAGGCATATATGTAAAAGAAACAGAGGAAAGATGCCAAACGACCTTACTTACAGTACACTATGAGAAACAATAAAATTCTAGGCCTTCTTTGAAGGCTCCCATAAATCCTCGTTTGTTAACAAAATAACCGGGGACAGGCATTCACCATAGAGATAAATAAAGAATTTCCTTTGTGCCTTCATTTGGCGTGGAAGTTAGAAAAACAATAACTATATGTCCTAGTCTTTAAACCTTTCCTCTATGCTAGTATATTGTAAAGCTCATTTTGTCTAGCATAAGCACAAAAACAAAAACAAAAACAAAAACAAAAATTCCAATAGAACAGATGGACTGCAAATGGAAGACCATTATGTTATACATATTTTAGCATTGATAAACTTTGATGCACATGTAGCATATCCGAACTTAGTTGGCAAGACCATGCATTAATCCGACAAAAAAACTAACTCTTGTCAATGCATCATGCTCTTACCATGCAAAATCAAACTCAAAAAATGCAGAGAAAATAATTTATGCATTTAACTCTCAATGAAGAAAATGTAGGACCTACTTGAAAATTATGTTTTTATTAAGAAGACCTGCTGGAATTGATCCAGACAGCATATTGTCCTGCAAGTACCTGCAATCATCAAAATTGCTCATTAAATTCTCACACAAAGAATGGGCATCATTCAAGCTTCTTAAATGGATAGAAACTGTCCATAAAAGAAATTGAATATGCATAAATCAAGAATAACAATTAATATATGGGTTAAAACTATTGCAAAATGAAGGCACTTAAAGAGAACTAAAATCTTGCTTTGAGAACCTCAGATTGTTGACCATCAAAAATGAATGTGTCTTACAAATGAATACCAAAAAATTATCAACTGATATCCAGGTCTGAAAACTTACAACTCCTTTAGATTTGGTAAGTCCGCCAAAGATGAAGGCAGTGCACCAGTCAATTGATTGTTTTCAAGGTGACTACAACAAAGAAAAGTAAGAGAATATAGATAAGAGATTAAAAGAACTGGAATAAAGATATATACAATCTTACATATGCTCCAGGTTTAAGCATCCGGAAAAATCAGGGATTGGACCAGTGAGTGAGTTCCCATCAAGTCGCCTAAAATGATCAAATTAATGATTAGTATAATACTAAATTACCAAGCTTTGAGAAGCAAATGAAAAAGCCTGAGAACACTTTGAATCTTACAGATCAACTAAGCTCGTCAACTTAGTCAGTTCTAATGGAATATTCCCCGTCAAATTCTTCCCTGACAAATTACTGTCAGCACAGAACAGCAACAAATCATTGACAGGATTTTGGTTAATATAAGTACCCTAATATTTAATTACAATTTAATCTAAAGATAAAAGGCAGTGATAAAATCTAAACACAAATTGACCCAACAGTTCATTACATTGATGATATCTTTGGATTTGAATCCAAACTGCATTCCACCCAAGACCATGATGCCGGCAGGCAGGGATCACCTCCTTCTTGTGCCCAATCTGCCAGGGGATAGCGGAACACAAAACTTGCCAATACAGATGCTGCAAACCCATTATGTTGATTTCAAAAAGTTTGCTCATCTTGTTGAAAAGCATGCAAATTAAATCAGTGATTTCACAGGGCATAAAGTAATTCTTACCATCTGGAGAACCATAATTTATTTCCACATACTTGTAAATCTCCAAAGCATTCAAGATCGGTCCTCTAGATGAATCGTTTGTTTTCTTGAACTCAAAAGAGAAAACAAATGGGAGAGAAATGTTAGGATAGCCTGGTTCATATAGTCGATAGCTCCCTAGAGCGTTTTCTTGCACATTAACAGTGGCTTTACTTAATGCAGGCAAGCCAGGAATAAACAGCTTAAATTTCCTGGTTTCATTCGGATTAAGATCTTCAATTTCTGCAAAGTATGAAACAGCCCACCCATTGCCTGGAAAGCCTTCCAAATTAAGCCGATAAGTTAAGGATCCATTTTGACCTACAACAGCAGTCTGCATCACCTTTTGAGGTGGCATTTCTTTGATGGAAACATCTACAGGCAGGCTAGTTGATATCGTTTCAGTTCCTGGAGCAACATCAACAAGGTAGTTTGCTCTTCTCACAGAATCTGACTCCCATATTCTATCAAACGGATCATCTGGATACCTGAAACAGTGCTAGAAAATCTCTCACACACAGTTCAATAATAGTAACAACAACAATAATAATGAGAAGACATCAACCACATGTATATAATAAGATAAATAATTATTATTTTTTGTGAGGATAAATAACAAATGGTAAAACCCAGTGAGTAGAAGACGTGGAGAATCAACAGATAAACAATTGCCTTAGCTATAAAAGATGTAAAACATGCATGTCAAGGCATCATCTTCATGTGAGTTTGTGCAGTTTTTATTTAGAAAGTTCAGTGAAGGGCCTATTAACATCATCAGTTTACTTATTTATTTATGCATTTATTTTGGTAAGTTGAGCTCAAGTATCAGCTGAGACAAAGGATGCCTTTGTTAATTGCATTAAAAGCCTTGCATATAAAAAAAGATTTAATAAAGCTAACGTCCATGTGGTATCTAAAACTTTCAATATATTGGGTACATAAATTCACTGATTTCTTCTTTTTAACATTTTGTTGCGAGTATGGGAAAGTATTGCATAACCTTCCATCTGCTATGTGGAATTAAGGACCGTTTGAAACAATCCTAAATTCCTAATAGATCATTTGATTTGATAAAAGAAGATCAGCTTTGCAGGCAACATATTAGTGCAATAATGGAGTAAAACCATCAGAATGCTCAAGTGGAACTTTGAAAAATTATTCCAATAAGAAGAATGTTCCAATCCATGGCCGTAAAGTGACTTTAACCGACTAAGAAACAAGGCATACCTGACTGAGTCATTGCTATCGGCACCAAAGTTTATTCGTGCGGATAAGCTGAGAAAGAACTGAGATTCATATACAGTAGAATAAAGTGAGCCATTAAATTGTCGAAGCTCAAGGGTTGAGATAAATGGCTGTCCTGTTGTTGCATTTGATAAACACAAACTAATTGTTGGAGAAGCAGCAAGAAAAACCAACTCTTCTGATTCTATTGTGTTTGCATCAGAAATAATAATAGTAGACCAAGGGGTTGGGCCAAGGGAGATATCAAATTTCGGGAAAACCCTGCCATTGTCAAAGTACCCATATAAGAAGGTTGCTCTCAGAAGGTACCTAGTTCTGGTCGTCACATTTAATGTGTAGCAATACTTCTGATCATCAACAGGGAAGTATCGAACTGTTGAGTATTGCTTCCGGTCCTCATTTGGGACAGATATCTGGGCAGTTTTACCAAATACAAATCGATTGTCAGGAGTCCATTCAAGTCCAATATCATCAACATACTGCTCCGTGCCTCCACAATCTATACTTAAAAAACCTGTTTCAGAACAAGCGTGACAATTAGCAAATAAACAATTAAAAATAAATAAATAAATAAATGAAATGCTTTTATCTTTGAATTCAAGCGATTGTAGACTACCATACACTCCAAATGAAATGGCCAGTTAAAATGAAGGTAGAGAAATTAAATATATAAGCCACGGCTTTGCACCATATAATTTCATGCAAAAGGAGACAAACAGAAGAAAAAGTGCTTATCACTTACCAAACACGCTCGACATAAGGAAATGAGTAGAGAAGACAAAAAAAAAAAAAAATCAAGAACAACACTGAGCGAAACTAGGATAAAGTTACTAATAGCTCTAACGGACAACCAATCCCGCTGCCATCCTAACCCATAGTATCACAAAGACAGATACTTCTCAAACCAAGTTAATTAGGTTGTTTTAGACCATATAGATCACACAAAAACAGCAAGACCAGAAAATCACTTTTGTTTTCCTTTCCCTCGGTAATATAATATCATACCAAACCAAGTATAACTGGACATAAGTACATAACAGAGGTGACTTCTAACACTAGCACAAGTCCAAAAGCATTAATTTTGGCAGTCATATGGAAAGAACACATGAACACGCGCATCCTAAAATATAAATAAATAAGTAAATAAAAACATAGCCTTTTCAACCATAAAAACAGAAGACTTGATTGAACTCCCTGGGTTGATAGAACGGTATTAACAAAAACAGAGCAAAAAGTACACCATTTTAGCAAAACAAACAACGAGCCAGATCAACCATGCAGAAAGAACCACGCAAACCAAGAAACTCCACACAAACTGAACACTCTCAGAACAGCATAAAAAACACGCCTTTCGTCTCAAACAGAGCTCCAAAGCACAAAACTCACTCACCAGGACTCTGCGCTTCAGTCAGGGACAGCAAAACCAGATGGAAAAGAAGAAAAACCACAGCTTTCATGCCCACAGCGAAATTTGAGCCACTTAAACTCATTGAGGCATTATATCAAACAATATCCGATCAATTCTCCAAATGATAGAACTAAGAGACAGAGAGAGCGAGAGGGTGGGGGAGAAGAGACAGAGAACGTGTAGGTAAACGCGAAGAGGAGAAGGGGAAAGAGGAAAAGTGGAACGAAAAGCGAGGGTTGCAAGGGAGTGGAGAGGAAGCGGGCGCGGCTGGCGATGGGAGACCTTTTTCTCTTTCGTTGGAGAAGGAGTGGGCCATGGTAGCTGGTCACTCTTTTTGACGGGCGGTGAGGGGATCTAATCCCAGTGACCAAATCCGCGGCAACCTTAAACTATCTTTGTGTTACCGTCACCGTTGTGCGGTGTGCTTACCGCTGTAGTACATCATTATGAAAAAGAATGTTTGATGTTAAACAAATATGATGATATTTATGTTTGATTTGAGTAGTTTGTGTTACTTTTTTTTTTTTATTTAATTTGAGTCTAAATTAAGAGATGTTTGGTGTCATGCTTTTTTTAAATAAAAAAGAAAAAAAACGATTTCATTATGTAAAGCATAAGCAAATCAAATGGGATAAAAGATAAAATGTTTGTTTCAGTTTGGTGGTAATATTGATGTTTTATTACTGTTGTTAAATAGGACCGTGAATTTGTGAAAATCTATAACTAATGTATATATATTAAAAAGTGAATAAATCACAAATTTATTAAAAAATATGAAACAGTAACTATAAAAAGACCAACTAACAACTATAAAAAAGACCAACTAGATAAAAGAGTTCAAGCAAAAATATAGAAGATAATAAATTATATTTAATATTTAATTTTCTAAATATTGAATTTTTTTTAACAAATTGACAATAAACATTTTTTTATTTTTTTTTCAATATGCTTAAGAGGCTTCTAACTAAAGATTTTTCAAACACAAGTAAGATAGGAATTGGTTATTACCATTAAAAAAAGATGGCATTGTAATTTGAGTGAATAATTCTGTAGTTGTTGATAATTATTGATAATTATATAATTTGATAATTGTTATTCACTAAAGATAATTTGATAGTTGAGTAAATAACATTAGACAAAAAGATTTATTTGTAATTGTTTCTTCTCCCATTTACTTTGATTATAATCAAAATTGGTCATATGTTTTTTTTTATTTATTTCTCCAGAAAATTTGACACCAACTTTGAAGTAAAACACTTTCTCAATACAGAGAATTCAACACCAATTTTGAAGTAAAACACTCTTCTCAATACATATACTACCAACCAAGATGAACGAACCCCAACAAAATTATGTCCTGAATATCACCATTAACTACTATCTTCACTCTCTCCACAGTTCATGAATCAAGTGGCATACCATATGTACTATTTACTTACCACACCATAGTATATTAGTATGTCCCCTGTATGATTTTGTTATTGCATCATATTTAATATTTTTTGGGTCACTGTATTTTGATTTCAATAGAACAATGGTTCATCTATTTTTATTAAAAGAAATTACAATGCCTTTCCTCTTACACTATCCACAAATAACTATCACATTTCACCTGAAAAAGCACAGATGCTTTTTTTTTCAACTCCAATATATGTTTAAAATGGGAATGTATACATACATATTTATATATAATTCATCATGAAATGATCTGTATATGAGTTGTTTGAACTGAACTTCAAATTATATATATATTTGAGACCTTGAAACATGAAATAAGTAGCTGTCTTACAAGTGGTTTTGAGGTAATGGAGCCAAAAGCTGTTTAAACTGAGACAAAAGCTGCATGATGACTTTATTTTAGACCCAAAAAAACCAAAAGGGTCAATTTCTGGGTCCCAGGATGACATACACAAGCACTTATTTCCTTAGTGTTTAAGCTTCTCTTCAAACACAAATTGCATAACATCATATCATGCATAACTAGATCCAGTGAGTAACTTTTTTTTTTAATGTTTTGCATGCCTGGAAGCCATTCAAAATCCACAACTTGATCATTGGACCATCACAATCAGTCTTCAGAAAAATAAATAAATAAAAATTTGGTAGGATTTCAGGTAATGAAGTACAGAGTAATTTACCAGAAATCATAAACAAAGAAATAAAGGAAAAGGATCAAATGGTTAAATTTATTGAGCATGATTAGGATTGAAGAATAAGGATTCCTTGTATATCAACTCCTTCATTTGTTCTTCATTCAATGGTTGCTGCTCAAAATCAAAGGAAAAAGGATCCATGCAAATTGGCTCATCAGCAATGTCATGTAGTTTTGCAAGGTATGGATGTGCAAGTGCTTCTTCAACTGCAGCAGTAAAACAAATTTCAGTAAAAAAGTTAAACTTTGATTTCTTATTAGCTTATGTATGAACTCATCATTACCTGTAATTCTTTGGAGAGGATTAAAAGTGAGCATTTTTTCCACAAGATCAATAGCAGATGGATGAACATGAGGATAAAGACTTGCAAATGACTGCCGAGCAAAGCGAGGCAGATGTCGAACATATTTTCGAGCTTCTTCATTGCGAACAAATCCAAGTTCTGATTCATTTGGTGTGCCAACAAGCTACAAAAAATCAAGCAGTCAGTATTTAGTATGATTAATATAATGCAGATACATGAATTTGATCTGATCAAAGTAATCTATCTAACCTCAGTTATTAAGCGCATTTGATGCATATGATCTCTGCCAGGAAACAATGGATGTCTGTTCATCAACTCCATGAAAATACATCCAACAGACCAAACATCAATTGCAGCAGTGTAATCAGTAGAATTCAGCAGCAATTCTGGTGCTCTGTACCATCTAGTTACAACATATTCAGTCATAACATCACTCTCAGATGTCGGTCTTGCGAGACCGAAATCGCATATTTTAAGATCACAGTTTGAGTTCAGCAAAAGATTGCTTGGTTTTAAATCTCTGTGAATAACTTTTGCTGAGTGTATATATTTCAATCCTCGAAGTATCTGATACAAGAAATACTAAAACAAAGAACCATAACAAAATTAGAGAATTGTATCAAAACAAAACAAAGAGAAGGAAAAGATATTGAAGTTGTATAAATAATAATCACCTGACAGTGTTCTTCTGAAAGTTCTTGATTGGATCTGAGAACATTATGAAGATCAGTATCCATGAGTTCAGTTGCAATATAAACATCACTGAAAGATTGAAAGCTTGGAGGTGGTACAACATCTTTGATTGCAATTACCTGATAAACATAAAAATTAATCAGAAAAAACAAAAACAAAAACAAACAAACAAAAGATCATAAGTCAAATACACAGTATGACATACATTCTCATGGTCCAAATGTTTCATGAGTTTGATTTCTCTAAGTGTACGCTTGGCATCCAAGTGATTATCAAAAGCATTGGCTATCTTTTTCATGGCAACCATTTCTCCAGACTCAGTGTTCATCACTGAGCTATAAAACACAAAGATTACAGAACAAACAAAGTGAGTAAAGATTAAACAAAACAATCAAATTAACTAAAAAAAAACAGAAAAAAAGAGGGGGAATTACCAGACAATTCCATAAGCTCCTCTGCCAATAGGCATGATTGGAGGTTTATATTTGGAAGTAATCTCAAAGTGATTGCCAAAGATGTTGTATTGCAGAAATTTGCCAGCATGTGTAGGAATTACAGGGAATTCAACTCCTTCCATTACTTCTTGTTCTTTTGGTTTGTGATTAGATTTAGTTGGGAAATGAATAGATTGATAATTAGAACTGTATTTAAGAAGGAAACAAAGAGGAAGGAGTAGAAGAACAAGAAGATGGAAAATCACGCGGGAAGTTGTTGGACTAAAGGAAACGCGGATTGATGTGGAACTGTAGCCGCTTTTGACCGTTGACTCAAAACATAGTCAAACTTCATGTCTTAATATTATTATTATTATTTTTATATAAATCCTATATATATATATATATAATACATCCTCTATGTATGTCCATAGATAGAAATCTATGGACGTCCATTTATCAGCCGTTGGATCACGATCCAACGGTTGACATTGATGAACAGTAATCACTGTTTTCGATTACTGTTCACGTTACTGTAGCAGCCACTGTTCATCAATGTCAGCTGTTCGATCAAAATCCAATGGCTGATAATGGACGTCCATAGATCCATAGAAAACTTGTCCTCATATATATATAAAATATATGAACGTCCATTATCAGTGGTTGGATTTTGAATTAAGGTGCAACATTGATGAAGAGTAATTACTGCAACAATAAGTACAGTAACCGCTGTTTGGAACAGTGGTTACTATTTATCAATGTCATCCGTTGAATCGTCATCCAATAGCTGGTAATTTAGCATAGATTTCTTAAACGTCCAGAAAATATATATATTGTAAAAAAAAAGTTTTTTTTTAATGTAGAAGTGGAATTCTTGATTTTTTCTTATAAGAGTAGGACATGTTACGGCTTGACCATTGTGGCGGACCGGCAATGATAAAATACTTTTCTTTGTATTGATGTTTGAATGTGGTATTAAAAATGGTTACATTAAATGTTTGTTCGGGAGAAATTAGATCAAATTGGAGTTTTTAAGAAATATTGGTTGTATTATTGTAGGTGGTTATTTTTAATTTAATGTTTTTGTTTGTTTGTTTGTGTTTGCAAGTTGCAACCAGTGGATTTGAGAATTGACTTCAAATAAGAATTAAAGAAATTGGCAAAGCTATAAAAATAAAGTGTAATTTAATTGACTCGGAGATCATGACCTGTTATTAAAGAACGTTGAAAATTTAGTGTGAGTCAAAGAGATCCAACATTCATTTAACACGAAACAGAGTAAATAGACTCGTCAATAATTTAATTCACTTTTATTTTATTTCTTATATATATAAATATAAATATATATAGTGTTTGGTGAGTTTGACCAATTAAAAAAATATTTTTTTATAAAAAAGACAAACTACATCAGCAACATAAATAAATGTGGAATTAAAATATTAAATTAATTATTCGGGGAAGATATAAACTGATGGACTTGAATTAGCTCATCAATTTTGGAAATTAAAATATTATTTTCCCATCTAATTATTCAAAAAATAATAAAAATAAACAGTGTTTTATGTATCTCTGATATTTTCTCATATATTATAAATTGTTTTGAATTATATGTGACAAAGAAAATTTGGGTTACAAATTTATTTATTTATTTGTTTAAAATACTTTTTTTAGTGTGATTCCCAAAATGGCCTTTACTTCTTATCAAAATTAAGTTGATGCCCGGGACCCACATCATGCCACCGACCAACGGCTGTGATTGGTCGGTATTGGGAGGTGGGTCCCGATTCAGAGAGGTGATCATACCGGGAGGGAAAAATAGCAAAACGAGTACGTTGATTCCTGGCCGTACGATTCAGCGTTTCTGTCAGATCCACCGTCCGAATCAAACCAAAGGCTCTTCTCGTCTTATGTGGGTTCACAACTAAGTTTGACCGGTCAATGCTAATCTTCATGTTTTTCTTTTTATTTTATTTTTTTAATGAAATGTTTTGTTTTTATTTTGCATGTTTATTTTAATGTTTTTTCTGGCAATATGAAAGAGTGGCATGGAAATAATTGAATTAATTTTTTTCCTTTAAAGTTGATACTTATTCAAGTGTCATTGATTGTTTAATTTATGCTTTATTTTATTACTTGAATATAATTACTATCTGGTATTTAGCATTATGATAGATTGTTTATGTTTAATGGTATTGTTATTAATAGAATTAAAAAAAATAATCTAATGTTATTGTTTACTATATCATTTATAAATAATTTTGATTTTTCATAACTAGTCAAATTTATGTATTATATAAATTTTTGTAGCCATTTTTGGTCGTTGAGGTTTATTTTATTAAATAAATGGTTTGAAATTGATTTTTTGTTTGTATTAAAAATATTAAATTAATTAAAAATAATAATTAGTATTCATTGACGTTAATATGAATTGAGATAAGCATATAATTTGTATCCAACTTAAATGCAAACTAATATTGTAATCACATTTAACATGTGTTTTACTAGCAGAACATAAAAATTATCGCTCATTAATATTCGGCTAAGCATCCTTCTATTTAGATATTATTCTCAATCAGTTGAATTTTATTCTCAACAAGTTAAAATCATTTATATAATTATTAATCAATCTCACACAATGTATGCAAAAATATATAAATCAACTGAGAATGGTCATGGTCAGAAGAGTTAGGGTATTTTGATTTATTGGGAGTTTGAAGAGATCTGCTTCTCTCGCTCTTTTTCTTTCTTTGTTTTTTTTGGTTTTTTTTATAATCATGTTTAGTGGTTTGCTGTTTGTATAGCTTTTGCTACGTCGTTTCTAGTGTGAATTTTGTTTTTGTCTTTATTTTTAATAGACATGATTTATTTTTTTTAATAAATAAATAAATAAATATATAAATATATATAAATCAAGATTCATTTATTGAATGACTAAATCATTATTATCTTTTTTATTTTTATTTTTTAGATTTACTAAGAGTAAGAGGAATCTGATCCTTTTTCTTTTCTTTTTGGAATAAAAGATGAGTCTGAAACTTAATTCCAATTTCCCACACACATTTATATATATATAATTTATTAAAAAAATAAAAAAGGAAAAAAAAAAATAAAGGCCACAAGGTCGGCGTGGGATGGTGAAGGGTGGGTCCACGAGTGTGTGCGATCCACGCCATGCATGGGTCCCACATAAGAGTATGAAAAACAAACGTTTTTAGATGAACTCGAATTTTTCCACTCACTATCATCATACTCATCACATGTACAACTCTCTGTCAAGCTCTATAAACCAAATAACAAGCGTCTCAACATCCTCTTCCTCCTCATTAATCCTTCTCCTTCTTCTCTTTGCATGGATATCATGGACTCCTTCACTGCCCATAACCAGGTGATATAATCAATCATATTAACAATATTCATCATTATTATTATTTTCATTTGATTATTTATATGGAAACATGCATATATATGTATATGTTTATGTTTGTTAATTATTTTTTTATTTTTAATATGGATGGCAGGAAGAGAGGAAGGTAATAACAAAGGCACAACAACCAGAACAAGCATTGAAGTGTCCAAGATGTGAGTCTACAAACACAAAGTTTTGTTATTACAACAACTACAGCCTTTCACAACCAAGGTACTTGTGTAAGGGTTGCAAGAGGTACTGGACTCATGGTGGTTCTTTAAGGAATGTTCCAGTTGGAGGTGGATGTAGAAAGAATAGGAAATCATCATCATCATCATCATCATCTTCATGTTCAAAGAAACTTCAACAACAGCATGATCATCATCAACAACAAGCACCAGGAAGTAACTTATCTGTTCATGATAAGTCAGGGTTGGCCATGGAGGAACATATACCTTTCTTTCATAGCAACCTTGAGTTTGCTGAAGCTAGTGGGATGGAGAATGTTGTCTTTGGGTTTGATGATGTTAACCTGAGTTTGGATGTTGGAAGAGATTGGTGGAATGGAGTTGGGGTTGGCTCTTCTTCTTCTTCTTCTTCTTCTTCTTGGTATGGCCTCATTAATGGTTCTCTCATGTAGAGATACATATAATATATATATACTAGTTATTATCTTAGTAGATGTTGGTGTGAGTTTTACATGATGTTTGGCATGCATTTGGGTTAGCAGAGGAATTGTGTAAGAGTTTAGATGGATAGATTATAGTGGAGGTGTTCTTCCCAAGAAATTCTATTATTAATTTATTATATGATTAGGAAAACCTGAGGATGATTTTGGTATTGCAGAGAAGAATGAAATTGATATCTTTGTCGTTTGGTGGCAATAGCATGAAGTGGTTAAGAAATGGGTTTGTGTCAGCATGTGAAATAATGTGAGCATGTGCATGCCAACACATCCAGTTTGCATGCAAGGAACCATGGTTATGCCTGGTCATGGTCATGGACTTGGATTTTATATAGTATGACAACTCTTCTAATTTCCTTGTTTATCTTTTTGCTCCTTTGAGGTTTTTTTTTTTAAATTGAAAATAAAAAGGTCGGTTGTTTTTGTTTTTGGATGTATTTTGTGTTAGGTATGAGTGTGTTGTTAGTACCATTTATTCTGATAAATGTTTTTGGTGTATTTGGATAAGTGAGGATTGTAGGATGGATAAAACAACACAAATAAATGTTGCAGTAGTTCCTTTTCCTCTATTTGTGTTTGATTCATCAAGCTATCAGTTTGAAGATGGAGATAAAATAAAAAGGAATATTAATCAATAAATAATGAACTGATTGAAACTCAGATTCAGTAATACAATTTGTAGTAGGGATGCAAACCCTGACAAGAGGAAATAATAATAATAATAATAATAATAACAATGATAACAATAAAGTTACTATCTTATTAAATTTTCTTTGCTGCTTCCTTTCCAAGTGAGAATAGTGATACAAGGGGAAAAACCTCTTCTGCAGAAGAACAGGCTGAACCTGGACAAGGCATACACTACATGCGTTCCACTTACAAGCAGTGGGATGTCCAGGCTGAAATAACATACAGCATTTGGCTAGAGATGATCACTTGTTTCGTTTCTTGGCTTCGCCGTAAAGGATGACTCCTAGGACCGTCATTGCATAACCAAGCATTCCGGTTACAGATACTGGATTTTTGAATATAAGAATAGAGATGATCACAGCCACGGCACCTTTGGCATTCCCTAGTACCTGAAAATAGAAATATAGTGATCACTTCTCACTCTAGGAATGCTTGCACACTTCAGTTCTATTATATACCGACAAAACATAAACAGCTATTTTGAGGAAACTCTTAAATCATTCTGTGAAATGATGCAGCCCGTTCATTGCATGAACCAAAGAACACATAAACCTCTTGAAGGTTGATACAGGGATGGATGTATGTATGTATCTACAAAATCTGATATAAAACTTAATTTTGGTTTGTCAAAGCAAGGTCAAAAGACCGGCATAGCACAGTTGATAAATGAGGCTAACTTTTAATGTATTTTGTTCTATGCATGGTTTAGTGGCCTTTGCCGCATGTTGTATAAATGTTTCTGGCAAAATAGATGAATGGTGATAAGTGTGAGAAAAGTAGCATAAGCAAGTTTTTCTCATCCACTTGTTAAGGGCTGATTGATTGGTGTTGAAAATTCCATCCTGTTGCGGAGTCACTCTTTTGTTGGGTAATGTGTCAGATTTCCAATGCAAATTTCACAGGGCAACATCAGAATCTATTTCAATTAGTTTGGCAAAATGATAAGTAAACCATCAGCACCAACATGCACGGGCCTAATGAGCAATGGGTACACAAACAGAAAAGCTAAAACAGTAAAGGAACCTTCTACCCAGATGGAAAGTGGGCTGTAATGACAAATATATTTATACCTAAAAAAAAGGGGTAAAAGTAAGACAGGTGGCATTGAGAAATATAATGGCAACAAATATATCTGAACAAGTAATGGTTTTGCCTTTCATGATTGAATGATTCATGTGGTAATGTATAAATACAAACATAATGTTGAGTAATAAATTTGTCTGTTGAAAAGAAAATACCTGGAGGGTCAGAGCACTAGTGTGTTTAGTGACCAAGAAATTGGTCAGATTCACAAAATACGCTAGAGCGGAATTAAAAAGCAGGTACCAAACAATTCTGATATCTTGTCTAGCAAGAGCTAGTGTGACACCCACAACATTTTCCTCCATAATAAGTGTTGCTGGAAGTAAGAGAATAACGGCTATCGGAGCCATGTACAACAAGAGGTTCATAGAATTAAGTTTTTCCCTGAACATGAATAAACATGAATTGTTTCAGCGGACAACACCTATAAAGAGAGTATAAACCTTAAGTTGAAGATGAAAGGGATAAAAGTTCCAAAACAGAAACAGGACATAATGTGAAATACCATTAAGCAGGAAAACTGAACAGCAACTCATCGGAAAGCTAAATGGCAAATTCATAATGTGAAACAAGATCATTACCCCTCAGAGGATAACAAAATCCCTTGTAGGACAGACTTAAGTGCTCGGGCAGCTGTTGCGCCAATGCACATTAAAAACCCAAATAAATGGAAACTTGGCTCCCCCTGCACATCAAAACACAAGAGTATCATACATCAGTATTCTAACAACCTGATTTCTCAGAAAATATGTCTAATTTAACCATCACAAGTAAATTCTTGTATGCTGAAAATCCACACATTAAAATTACAACCGAGTACCAGCCATTTGACAAAAAAGAGCAAGTACACCAAAAGGTCCTTGATTACACATCCACAAATAACAGGGAAATTACAAGAAACTCAAGTTCGCAACCACTATGTTAGGAAAAACAGACAATAGTGGTCCAATCAAAATCAGAAAAGAAACAACTCAATCAATAAGCGTTCAGATTATACCGATCAACCAACTAACAGCTAAAAACACAACCGAAGCACAATATTAAGCATCATGAGCATCAATGCATCATCATACATGAAACTAGCTTGTTTGATGCTCTACTTAGTACATTTATATAAGAAAATAAAAGAAAAGGCGAGTTCTTTTTTCAGCAACCACAAACAGAGCACAAAATTAACAACATTCACATAATTCATGATAATTCTATGAAAATTAAGGGTTCCCATTCTATAAACAATAACAATGAAATGGCGGTGAGTGTTACTGACCCCACTGGCGATGACGACGCCGGTGACGACCGGAATGAGCGTAACGTAGGTGAGCCAGGCCTCCCGCTTGACAGTCATAAGATAAGCAAACACAGCGGTGAAGAAGGGCGTTGTCGCACCTA
This sequence comes from Dioscorea alata, assembly GCA_020875875.1. Taxonomy (NCBI): domain Eukaryota; kingdom Viridiplantae; phylum Streptophyta; class Magnoliopsida; order Dioscoreales; family Dioscoreaceae; genus Dioscorea; species Dioscorea alata. The sequence continues at coordinate 26,384,961 of CM037028.1, forward strand.
CTGCCTGGTTGAAGGACACCGGGAGATACCTAAGCGAGACATTCCCAGTGACAACGGAGCCACAGAAGACAAGGCTGAGGGCCGATATCTTAAGAAGCTGGATGCGCGAGCGCACGGCCTGCATGGGCACGACGCGGAGCCACGCAATGGCTACGTAGCTGAGCAACGAGCAGGCAGTCATGTGGCACATTGTGAGGAAGATCGGGTAGCGGAAGCCATAGTTGCTCAAAAGGTACTTGTTGAGGAGGAGAACGCCGATGTTGGAAGAGTACCAGGAGGCGACGAGCCCGACGGTGAGCAGCCGGCCGGTGACCTGCGGCGGAACAGGCAAGGCCCCCATTGCTCTCCGATCCGGGGAGGAGATGGATCGATCGAAGGGATGGGTTGGGGCTAGGGTTAGGGTTCGTGCAATGGGATTTCGGAACGTTTCATGAGATTTGCCGGAGATTTGCGGTGGTGGAATGAAGCTCGGAAGCCGAAGACTATTTATCGATTAATTAATTAATTAATTAGTTATAAATTTATATAAAGAAAATTCGGAAAAGTGCATCGTTTGCCTCGGAAACAGGAACAATTTAATGATGTTGATCTAGAGGAGTCACTGTAGAAGAACTAAAGAAAAGAAAAACATTGCTATAATTATTATTGTATATATATATATATATATATATATATATATATATATATATATATATATATATATAATTTTTCACTTATTTTCCACTATTTATCTTTAAATGTATTCTTAGATTTTTCTAGTTAAATAAGATAATTAATTAGTTAAAACAAACAATGTTATTAATTGTATAAATTATTTGGGAGGTGTATATATGTGTACATATTTATTTAATTTTTGGTCCTTGTCCCAAACATTCTTCTCCCATTCCTTTTTTTTATTATTTATCTAATTAACATAATATTATAAACAAAAAATTAATTAGTTTTTATTAAAAAAAATAAATTTTGAGAAAACCTCAACCATATCAAAATTAAACAAGTCTGCATCCGGTCAATCACGACCGTCCGATCTTCACATGCTCAGATACCTATAAATCACACAACTGAGCGAAACCCTACTTCGTCTTTCTTCTTCTTCTCAGGTCTCTCGGGGGCCATTGAAGTAGAGGATGGGACCTTCACATTGGGGCAAAGATGGCGTATGATCCCATTTCAATCTCTTCCAAATCCTTACTGCTTTCCTCTTCGTTTTGTTTCCCATTCCATGTGAATAGTTCGAATTTTGATGATATGTGGTGTTTTTTTTTTTCATTCTAAGCTCTAGAAATCCTCTTTACTGGTTTTGTTTTGCTCAGCAATGGTGCTTTCAAGGAGAAAGTTTCGTTTTTTGGGCTGCGTTTTGTTAGGAATTGTTCATGGCTTTGTAGCTTTGTTTTCTATTCTGATGCTTATTGACGGTCTTGTGCTGATGAATGTTTTAGATATCAGCGCTTAACACAATCATAAGCTACAGCTACTGTTGTCCACTATGTTATGAGAAATCCTTGCTTTTTCTCGTTTTGGAAGAGATTTATCATAAGTGGTGGCAAATGCTTTGATCTGTATAAAGATTTTGGTGGATTTTAACATTTAGATGCATCAATGTGTGGATTATCATCAATAAAGTCCCTCCTTTTTAACATCCATTGGTGTAAATGGGACAATTTCTTTTATGAAAAATGTTATTTTGATAAAGTTATCTTGATTATTCTTCAATTTAGTTGTTTGCTCTAGATTTATGAAGTTTTCTACAAATATTTGTGTTTCTGTTTGACCAAGTAAATCTCCACTGGAGGCACAGCATCCTGAATAAAGAAAAAAGCTACTAAAATAGAAGTGATACCTAGAAATTTTGTACACTGGCTTAAATTTAGTTTAGTTTAATTATCCTTTAGTGCTTTTTGGTATGAGCTTTTCTTTTTCATTCCATTTCCAATTCCAATTTTTTTGATTGATGCATCGAGTGTTCTGTGAACATTAAACTTCCTGTTATACTTCTTATAATTTTTCTTAATCATATGGCTTTTAATTGAATAGTAAATCTTGCTAGAATTTATTACTTGGTAAGTACAGCAATAGTTTTTGATGATCTTGGTGAACTCATCTTGTTTGTGTGTGTACGTCCAAATTTCATATACAATAACTCTCACAAAAGATCTTTGAGAAATAGCCTCCAATCTTTGTCTTGTACACATGCTTAGTACAGCATTACCAATTTTTTCATTTGCGCAATCTGTACAAATGCCCATCTCTTATGCCAACTTTCTTGAGCCAAGTGATGCTGTGCTTTTGCTGTTTCTTGTCAACTAGTGATTTAAGTCGCTATGTTTCTTGTCCTTTTATTGCAACTTCTATCAATGATGAATTGATGATCTGGTTTTAGTTTGATCATGCTGCTGCCAAGGCCCTGCTACTCCTTGTTTTCGGACTTTTCTATTTTTGTTACACTTAATGCTGTTTCCAATTTAGATTTCGCTAATGCATATTGGCAATTTGATGACAGGAAGACTCTATGGGAGCTGCACGCAAGCTCAAGACTCACAGGAGGAATCAGAGGTGGGCTGACAAAGCATACAAGAAGAGTCACCTTGGCAATGAATGGAAAAAAACCATTTGCTTTGCTCTTCTCACGCAAAAGGAATAGTTCTTGAGCAAAATGCGAGCCATGTTTCAGACTCGTCAAGTTTCTTTCACATCTTTCCTCTTTGTGTTGGACCAATATTTATAAATGATAAAGTGATACAAGCAGAGGCATTGAGGCAAAGCAACCCAACTCTGCCATCCGGAAGTGTGCCCGAGTTCAGTTGATCAAGAATGGAAAGAAGATTGCTCCATTTGTTCCTAATGATGGTTGCTGGCTCTTATGCAAAAGGAATAGTTCTTGAGAAAATGTGAGCCATGTTGCAAACTCGTCAAGTTTCTTTCATATCTTTCCTCTTATGTTGGACCAATATTTATAAATGATAAATTGATACAAGCAGAGGCATTGAGGCAAAGCAGCCCAACTCTGCCATCCGGAAGTGTTCCCGAGTTCAGTTGATCAAGAACGGAAAGAAGATTGCTGCATTTGTTCCTAATGATGATTGCTTAAACTACATTGAGGAAAATGTGAGTTTCTAGTCCAACATAATAGTTACCAGAGATGTGATCACTGTATATTGACCTTCCATATAAAACTTGTGTGCTTGTGCAGGATGAGGTGTTGATTGCTGGTTTAAGGTGGTGAAGGTCTCAGGCGTGTCTTTGTTAGCACTTTTCAAGGAGAAGCAAGAGAAGCCCAGATCTTAGAGAATATCAACTCTAAACAAAGTTTTGGAATTTAAGAAACATATTACAATTTGAGAGAAGAGTCTCTTTGTAGTAAACAAATATATATTGTAATTCTTGTTTCTTATAATTATTAGTTCACAGTTATGGACAATGAGACTGCTCTTGTCTTGACATGTGGTGTATTTGTTTTTTTTTTTTTATATATAAAATAAAAAAGTTTAATTCATGATTCAGTTTACATACAATGTATTTTGTTGTTTGCTGGAGTTAGTGTTCTTATGGTCATACTGAAGAATGTTTTGAATTTTGGCTTTGGTTACAGCTAACTCTTATCTTGTTATTTGGATTTTTGAATCCATTGAAATAAAATATAAAAAATCTAAAATTCTGTAGAAAATCTTTGTTTGTTTCTTTTGAAATTTGAAGTATGAAATATAGGATGATTAAATAATTTAAAATTTGATTTGTTTTTGTATCAGGTTTATATTTAATTGAAATTTATATAACTTCAATTAGATGTAATAAGTTTATGCTATTTTATTCTTTACTTTTCATTAATTCTTTTCATTAATCACATATATGTATTAAATTCAACTTAAATTATGACATTAAATAAAGCAAACTCTATATTGATTGATGATGTCCTATGTGTAATTAATTAACAGAGTCATTTAAAAGTTCTATGATCAATGACGGTGTGCATATAGAAATTAAATGTTGGAATTTAATATTTACTAAAATTATTAAAATTAATTTCAACAATAAAAATTATAATTATAATAATAAATATTTAGAGATACAAAACATGATATATACTTGAGCATAAACTTAAAAAAACAAAAAAAAATCTGATTTTATCACTAAAAATTAAAATAAAAAAATATGTATTTTTATATTTATGATAAAATAAAATTTCCTTTTTCAAGTGACTCTTCTGTTTGATATGAATCAAAAGAGGTAAGTCGGTGCCCATCGCACCCACAGCGTCGTGTTGCACGAATCACGAGGCGAAAATGAACGATAAGGATTTGTCCAAGTGCATTGAGATTCGGATTCACCACGCATCATCTTCTCCTTTATAACCCCCTCCTGCGTCTTCGTTTTCTCTATCGCTCCGTCCCCAAAAAAGTTCTATTTGCGATCGTGGTCCTCTCTCGTGCTCTATTTCTCTCGAATTCTCTCGCGTTCTCCGACGATCGCCGACGCTGGAGACCTCCATGGACCGGGGCCGCAAGCGGGCGGAGGCTGGCGATCACCTCCCGGCGGATAAGCGGCCGTGCAGCTCCTCCGATTTCCACCCGGGAACCTCCTCGTCTGAACCCCCGGCGGATTGTGACATGGAACAAGATCCATCGACGTCTGGATCGGATGAGGATGATGACCATGGTGGGTATGGTTCTGATGATGATCCAAACTATGCTTCTCGTAACGCGGAGAACCGGACTAGGTTGGAGGGGATCGTCCCGAGACTTGGTGATGCCGATTTTGGTGCGGTGCTCGCGGTGCTGACGGAGCTTTGCGAAGTTCTTTCGTTTTGTATGGAGGACACTCTGTCTCGGCCTGCGATGGAAGGGTTGGTAGCGGCGCTCGTGAGGCTGGCCGGCACGGAGGCGTACCCTGATGTTATGTTGCTCTCTATCCGGGCTTTGACTTATTTGTGCGATATCATGCCGAGGGCCGTGGATGTCGTCGTGCGGCACGAGGCTCTTCCCGTGCTTTGCGGAAGGTTGATGGTGATCGAGTATTTGGACGTGGCCGAGCAGGTATGGTGTTATGATTATGAAGTTTTATCATGTTGTTTTAATTTTGAGAGAAGTGGTTGTATGGATATTTTATTTGAATTATTTTGATATGGTAGTGCTTGCAAGTATTGGAGAAGATATCGAAGAGGCAGCCTGTGGCCTGCTTGCAAGCAGGGGTGGTCATGGCGGTGCTGAATTACGTTGATTTCTTCTCCACAACTATTAAAGTGAGGATTGTGTTTAGTGCTTAAGTTTTTATTGATGCAAAAAGTATGTGGAGTTTATTTATGTTTTGTTATTTTGAATTCTCATATTTTGTGCTATAATTTGCATCAGAGGGTTGCTCTCACTACAGTTGCAAATGTGTGCAAGAAGCTTTCTGTTGAACGCTCTTCATCTGTCATGGATGCCGTTCCCATTTTGTGCAATTTCCTTCAATATGATGATGACCATAAGGTGTCTCACACATTTCTTCATTAGTCGCAGATATGATTTGTTTATCTAGTTTTCCTTTGATTTTTTTTAATAAATTTAGTATTTACTTATAAATATGCTTTCTGGATGGTAATAGCTCAATCTCTGCTTTTTTATGTTCTGTTTTGCTGTAACAGCTTATAGAGACTGCTGCTACATGTTTGATTAAAATAACAGAGTGCTTTAGTAAATCTCCAGCACTCTTGGATGAACTTTGCAAACGTGGAATTATTAACCAATGTTTAAAGTTGGTAGCCTTGGATGGTCGGATGACACTTGGCCAGTCTACTTATAATGTACACTCTATTTGGATTGAACGCTACTGTGCTATTTTCTTGTCCATTGTTGCTCTGTGCCAGATGATTACTAACTCTGTTTTTTGCTTACCATCAGGGGTTGATTGGGCTTCTCACCAAGCTTACTGCCAACTCAATGGTAGCATTCAAGACACTCTTCGAGTTGAATATAGGTGGTATTCTACGTGGAGTTCTTTTGACGATGTCAGACCTATCCCATAGCACTTCATCTAACTTGTTTCTTGAAGATGGGCAACCTAATCAGGTTTAAAGTCTTTAAACTTCATTTTTGGTATAATTGTTCATGATCTCCTTTTGCAGGATTTTGTTGGAAGTCTTGTATGAACTGAAAAATTCATACTTTTGTTTGTTAGAATATACAGCCTTGTGATTGATACAAATAACTACGAATTTATTCTGATAACTATTCTAATGTGATTGTAGAAGATAAAGCTCCAAAGCAAGAACACCTGAAAATAAAACTAGATGTAGAAAGGAATATTTGTGTTTGGATGGATCCTGATCTGTTAGAAAGAAATGCAGAAGACTGTCATACATTGAAGTCATGCAGATCTTAAAGTGTGAAACATATTCTGCAATTAAGCTCCTCTTTTAATGTGTTGTTTTTGGCATCCTATAAATGACCTTTTACTTTTGATTTTTTTTCCTCTGCTTCAGTGTCTACGCTCTTAATCCTCTTGCACTTCATTATTTTAAAGTCACTGTAGTTATATCGATTGTATCATGGTTGATAGTCCTTTTGGTTGCTTTAGTTATATTTTGAATTTCAAAATATAGTTTATGTGATTAAAGGTCTTACTCTAAAAAGATTATCAAAAAAATGCCTAATCCATATGCTGCCTGCAGGTATATGAAATTTTCAATTTCTTGAACCAGCTAATTCCTCCTGCTGCAAGAGAAAATGATGAGGTCCAGCTGGTGCTGACAAAAGGGAATTTTCTAACTGAGAAACCTGACTTTCTGTATCAGTTCTCAAGAGACATTCTTCCTGTCTCTGTTCAGGTGTCTTATTCAAAACTGTTGCTAAAATGGCTTGCATTTCATTACCTTAACTAATATAAAAGTTCATCGCAGGTGGTTAATTCCGGTGCTAATTTATATGTTTGTTATGGCTGTGTTTCTGTCATAAACAACATTTTCTACTTCAGCTCATCTGACATACTTCCAGATTTAATTGAAAACACAAATATTTCAAGGTGAGCAGGATATACAATGAAATTGTTGAATCTATTTGAAATACAAGTTTGACCTAGTTGGTTGAAAATTTTGATCTCAATTTGATATTTGTCACTTTGTTTATTGCTGCAGCTTTTTGGCTGGTTTGCTTGCCCGAAAAGATCACCATGTTCTGTTTATGACTTTAAAGATCATTGAGACCCTAATGGAAAAGCTTCCAGGTGTTTTTTCCAGTTCTTTTGTTAAGGAGGGGGTTATTTATGCAATTGATGCTCTTTTAAATCCCAAAGATGGCTTGGTTCAAGATTCAAGTCATCCACAATCCTCTAATTGTCAAGTGACCGCAAGTGATGGCTCTGTGTGTTTGTGTTATGCATTCATGTCAAGGAAGGCGCCTTCATCGGAGGCAAAAACTTGTACTCTTGGAAAGGAAGCTGTACTTAGTTTAGCAAAGCACATAAAGTTTACCCACTTCATCTCTGATTCAGTTGACTCGGAAATGGCATTGACTGAAATTTTGCAGAAGCTCAAAACATTTTGTGCAATCCTAAATGACAATGTGGACAGGCTCTCAACAAATGATGATTTCTCTCAAAATGAGGAACACTTGGCTCGTGTTTTAGATCAAGTTATGCGAGAGCTTGATGGGGGGGAGGGCATGTCCACTTTTGAGTTCATTGAGAGTGGAATAATCAGATCCTTGGTGCACTATTTATCTAATGGCAGACATCCTTTGGGAGGGCAATGTAGTCGTGGCGTGAGTAATGATTTTCTTATTGTACTGAAGAGGTTCCAGACATTCTCTTATATTTCATTATCAAAAGCAGGCCAAAGTTGGAAGGATATGCTTTTGACATTGTTAGTAAGAAAACTGCAGAGAGCATTGTCTTCTGTTGATAGCTTCCCTGTTATCACAAGCCATAATTACAAACCAAGATATTTTTATACTCATATCCCTGTTGAGAAATCAACGATGAATCCTTGCGTGAAAGTATCCTTTGTGAGAGAAGAAGGAGAGGAAAACTTATCTGAGTATAATCGTGTTTTGTCAGTTGAGCTTTCTACACGGCTGGATATAATTGAAGAATTTTTGTGGCCTAAAGTCTGTGTTAAAAAAAATGAATGCCATGATGCACAGGGGGAGCCTATTGAAAAGGGTGATGCTTTGTCAAGGAACAACAGTGATATAGATCAACCTCAAGAAATGAATGATAACACTGTACAGGAACCACAGAAAGCATTTTCTACTATACTACGGGTACAGTCTTTATCTTTCTCCTCTGCAAGTACAAGAATTTATAATTTTTACATTAACAATTCAGATATTACAATGGGGAAGGTTAAGCAGTCTCCATAAAGCTGATTCAAACTGTTAGGCTGAGTCTCGTAGGCCATGCTTAGGTTTAGAAGTCTTATGCATCTAGTTGCTCTGTTAATTCAGTTAATATGATTTTTTTTAATGATGCTTGTTATTATCTGTTGTCATAAATGTGGTGATTGCAACACATATTTCTTATGTTGATTACCTTGGAGTTCAGGACCTTACTGAACGCAAATATCAACTGCCATTATCGGAGGATGCAAGCTCTAAGCCAAAGGATTTGACAACCTGTAAGTCTATGCTTAAACTTAAGAAACAGTTGTTTTAAAATTTTTTAATCTTTCATTCTTCTATTATATATCTAACCTTCTAGTCTAGAAGGTTTTCAAAGGTCTATTTCTATATCAATTTGTTGATGGTTTGTCCCCTTCATTGCTTCAGCTGTTGAAGGACCGGCAGGAGGTAAAATTAGTTCATCATCTCCAGTTAGTAGCAATGCTAAGCCAAAACTGATTTTCAGTTTAGCGGGGAAAGAAATAGACCATTCTGCTAATCTTTACCAAGCAATATTACAAGGCTTGAACTCTACAGAGCTTAATATAACTATTGGTCCTAAATTCTGGAGTGAAGTGTACAAAGTCTCCTACAGAAGGTCTATTGAACACAAAATTCAAGATTCTCAGTCGTCTCATTGTGCTTCTCAGTCTTCAATTCTTGAGGATGAACATGGCTTATTTTGGCGGAAGCTACCGGCTTTTTCAAATTTGCTGCTCTCAGAGCTTCATTGTGAGATTGACAACCCAAGTCCATTATGTGATATATTATTTTTGCTGAAGATTTTGGAGAGGTTGAATCAGTTCTTGTTTCATATCGTATCTTATGAAAGAATCAATGGGTTTGCTGAAGGAGGACTACAGAATCTTGATGACCTGAAAGTGTCTGTATCTCCAATTCCGCAAATTGAGTTCATAAGTTCTAAGCTGACTGATAAATTGGAGCAGCAAATGCGAGATCCTTTGATGCTGGGTATTGGTAGCATGCCTTCATGGTGTGGTCACCTGATGGCAGCTTGCCCATTTTTGTTTACTTTTGAAGCAAGAAGGAAATACTTCCGCTTGACTGTGTTCGGTTCTTTGAGAAATCAGCAGAATCAAATTCATCACCCACACGATGGTGGTATTGATTCATCAAACAATAGACGTTCTCATCCTGCGATGGCAAATCGTAAAAAGTTCAAAGCGGATAGGAAAAATGTTCTGGAATCTGCTGCCAAGATGATGGCCCTACATTGCAGAAGCAAGGCTGTTCTTGAAGTGGAATTCAACGATGAAGTTGGTACTGGCCTTGGCCCCTCCATGGAATTCTATACCTTGGTCAGTCATGAATTTCAAAAAATTGGTTTGGGTATGTGGAGGGAGGATCCTAGTTCTTTCAGTGGCCAGTTGCATTGTGATACAACTGTCGCTAATAACGGATTTGTATTTGCCCCTTTTGGATTGTTCCCTCGCCCATGGACAGCGGATGCAAGCTCGTCATCTAAGATCCAATTTTCTGATGTTCTTAAAAAATTTATGCTTCTTGGGCAGATTGTGGCAAAGAGCATCAGAGATGGCCGGATTCTGGACCTTCCATTTTCTAGAGCATTTTACAAAATTATGCTTGAGAAGGTCTTCTTTTCTTGATACTTTCTGATCTCTCTGGTTTCTGATATTTATTTATTTTCTTATAATAATTTGCTTTTCTTACATGTCCTTAGGAGTTGAGTATGTATGATATTCAGTCATTTGATCCTGGGCTTGGAAAGAATCTACTAGAATTTCAAGCCCTTGTTTGTCGGAAAAAGTTTCTGGAATCTTCTGGAGGAAAATCGACTTTTGCATCTGAGGCTGACTTGTGTTTCCGGAATATGAAAATTGAGGATCTTTGCCTTGATTTCACTCTTCCTGGCTATTCAGATTACGTTCTTACATCTGGAAATGACTTAAAAATGGTACATATATTAAGACTGTGGGTTATGATTGTTTTGCAGTTACTGTTCTGTAATGATTTCCTTTTGTTATCACAGGTGAATATTAACAACTTGGAGACTTATGTTTCACTCATTGTCAAGGCAACTGTTGGAGCTGGGATTGCCCAGCAAGTAGAAGCTTTCAAATCTGGCTTTAATGAGGTTTGTTCTATGATGTTGAAAGTGCCACTTTATTTGATTTTGTGTATCCTTTGTACTTCAGTCATCCATGAAATTTAGCTATTCTATGCTTTACCATATTTGAAGACCCATAAAATAAGTGTACCTTGTCTGGAATTCTTTTTAATTTTCATTTTACGTATAACTTTCATGGTAGAATGTGGATCTTGTATGTTTCCCCTTCGATTATTCAGCCTGATAGTTCAATATCAACATTTCATCTTTGACTCTGGTTGGTTAAAGTATTTTAATAGATTATTCAAATCCAAAAACAAGCTTCTTTTCCGAAGTTGCTATATTCACCATGGCAGCTTCTTGTTGTTTTCTGTACAATAGGTGTTTCCTTTGGAAGCCCTCCAAATTTTACTGAAGATGAGCTGGAACTTCTACTCTGTGGGGAGCGGGAAACATGGAATGTAAGTATTCTTTCCTCAGCCTGGTAACTTGTATGTTGAGAAGTTGCTAATGTTTGAGGCATCCTTGCAGTTAAGTGAGCTTCTCGATCATGTCAAGTTTGATCATGGTTACACAGCCAACAGTCCTCCTGTCATTAGTGTCAGTATCATAAACCACTCTCAGTTTTAGTGATTCCCTTGCCACACATATATGTACACACTTTGGAATCTCAATCCACTATACCTGTGATATTACCATGCAGTTACTTGAAATCATACAAGAGTTTGGATGTGAACAGCGACGAGCTTTCCTGCAATTTGTGACTGGATCTCCTCGATTACCTCTAGGTGGCTTCGCTGCTCTCAGCCCAAAAATGACAATTGTTCGTAAGGTCAGTAATCATATTTGAACTTGTTAGTCAACTTTCCTCTCTCCCTGATATAATCAAATCATATAACATTACAGCACTGTGACAACGATGTCGATATGGACTTGCCAAGTGTGATGACTTGCGCCAATTATGTAAAGCTGCCAGCGTACTCATCCAAGGTCAAATTACCAAATCTCTGTTCTTTGACATCTTGCATTAGAAATCTAGCAAAGTGCACTGACCAATCATATTCCCGGCTTTGGTTTGCAGGAGCATATGAAGGAGAGGCTCTTATATGCGATTACCGAAGGACAAGGCTCCTTCCATCTTTCATAATCTAATGCACAGATAGCTTCTCACTGTCATGCTGAATTGAATGGTGATAAACTTGTGAATTCCTTAGTTAGTCTTTTTAGGATGGTGGTGTAAATATAAGGTTTGATGCTGGAGGCTGGTGGAGCTGATTGTGGACAAACAAGAGGAAGCCCATCTTTATCAATGTGTACAGATTAGTATCAACTTACAGGCTAGTCATTGATTTAATCATATGACCCAAAAACATAGGACACGGCCCTAGCAGCTAGTTGAACCTTTCCTTTTCCTCTTTTTTTTTTTTAATTTTATTTGTCTTTTATTTCTGTTCCATTGTACAGAATCTGTGTAAATATTTATGGTCCATCCAATGCACAGCATGCTTCTTCTATGTTTGGATTATTTTCTTTGGTGATGTTCTCATTTATTCATGCCTTCTGATGTTTAAATTGATTCCCTCTTGTTGAGTTTCAGATTATATGAAGGGGTTGTTTTACTCTATATTTGGAAAATGTAGCAATTATTTTTTGTTTATTTATTTTTGTAAAATAATGGTTTATATCCTGCTTACCTATGAAGTGAGAATTGTTTCATTTGACCTCTGTTTTCATCAATATTATATGTACATAGATGCATTTTCTTTTAGCGTAGAAGTGATTTTGAATGATTTAAATACTTTTGGATAAAATGATTGGTAGTACTGATGCTTTTCCAATCACAGAAGCATTAAAAAAAAGCATAAAACCAATAATTCACAGGTGATCAACGGAATCGGAGAGTGGGCGAGGTATTGGGCTCAAGCTTTTTTCATAAGCTTATCCAAAAACCTTGTGTTTTTTTAAAGCTACTTATTAATTAAATAAATAAACCCTCTTAATGATAATGAATAAATAAATAAATAAATAAATCCAATCCCCTGTGCTTCTATTTACAAACATTAAAATAACCATTTTCTTTTTTTAATTAAAAAAAAAACAATCACATTTAACTTGGACCTCAGTGAGTTTGGCATGGCCCAACCTAAACCGGCCCAACCTAACCCAAACCCAAAATTCGACCGCAAGGCGCGCAAGTGGGCGTTCTCGAGTCACATCCTTTAAGTATTCGTCGTTGCACTCCGACGAGGACGAGTCGTCGGTTTGAAGCAAAGCTCTTCCCTTCCAACCGTGCGATCCTTCTCTCTCTCTCTCTCTCTCTCTCTCTCTCTTAAATCCACCTCCTTCTCCAATGCCCTTCTCTCCATACTCCTCCCAAACCCTCGCCTAGGGGGATCCCCTCCGTGTGCTCTCCTCCCCGCTCTCAGATCTGACAACCGATCTCCGTTCTCCGACTGTCACTGCTGACGCATCGGAGATGAAGTTCTTCGATAACTTGCCGCCGATGGAGCACCTTAGGTCGGAGAAGATGAGCTTCGTGCAGCTCATCATCCCCGTCGAGTCTGCGCACCGCGCGCTCTCTTACCTTGGCGAGCTTGGCCTTGTCCAATTTAAAGATGTAAGCCGTTCTCTCAATTGGTTATTCTTGTGATATCTCTTCTGTGTTTGTATGAATTGTTTGCTGGGTTTGCGGATCTGGAATGATTGAATGCGCGTTCTGCTAGATCTCGTGTTCCTTTTTATTCTTCTTTTGATTATCGACTTGAAAATTTGAGCTGTTTTGGGCGGAGAGTTGGATCTTTGTTCCCTTATGGTTGTGTTTTCTGATTTTTCACTTATATATTTATATATGGAAGAGGTCTCATTAGAGTTTGAAGAGTGGATGAATGTCAGTGAGATGCATCATGTGTTATAGTGATTCACTAGTGTTGCTAGACTAAATCTGATGATGAGAACCTGTAATGGTCTAGAGAAAGAAGAAGAATTGAATAAGATGAACATTTGGAGGAGAGTTGGTTGGAATAAGAGCTCTATTTATTGTGGTCATTGATGTGCAAGAGATACCCCAAGAGTCCAAGACTATATAAAATACGTATCTGTATGTATACTGACACCCCAAAGATATAGAAAAAAATTGCATTTGTAACGTGGTGGATGATGTTGGAAGGTGTTGATATATAAGGGAGCGATCTTTGAGAATTAATGCCGGGAGTTTGGTGATGATATATGTTTTTGAAATTTGGGAACGAAGGAAAAATTATTTATGCTAAAAATATAAGATGACCATTTTAGAGATTCATTTAGTCACTCTTGAAAATTAAATGGTCAAGGAAGTGTGGAGGCGGAATCTGATTGGTTGATGCGAGGCACGTATCAGATCTAAAATGGCTTTCTTGTCAAATGAAGCCTTTAGTAGACTATTGTCTAAAATCATTGTGGCGTATTAGGTGAGGGAAAATATCATTGCGTAAACTATGAATTACAGATAAACTGGGAATTGACCCTGTGCTGCTGTGTATAGTGATAAATCCTAAAAAAATAATGACAAGGCTAAACATATACTTAACTGTGTGTTAAATGTTGTGTGCATATTAATGAAAATCTTCTTTGTAACTGAAATATGTTCTGATGTTTGCAATTGATCATTGCTTCAATTATTGGTGCATGATGAATCTTTTGATAGTTAAACCTCTAGCTCGAAGGTAGTGTAGTAATGAAACCCTGAAAAGTAATAACAAGGTCAAACATATTCTTAATTGTGTGTTGAATGTAGTGTGTGTATTGATGAAAATTTTCTTTGCAATTAAAATACATTTTGATGTTTGCAAGTGATCATTGCTGCAATTATTGGTGCATGATAAATCTTTTGATAGTTATACGCCTAACTTGAAGGTAGTGGTATGCCATCAAATTTTATACTGTGTTTTTGCTACAATGGACATTACATTGTTCTCCATTGATTACTGATTTGCTTCTTTATCATTTTTGGCAGTTAAATGGTGATAAGAGTCCATTCCAACGAACTTTTGTTAACCAGGCAAGGCTATTTTGTTCTGCTTGTCTACTTTTTTTTATTTATATTGTGACATCGAGCTTGGACTTTGACTTTGTGCATGGAAGTCTAATTTAGGAGATTTACCATAAGTGCAACCATGAAAGCTTATTGTACATATTTTCCTGCAATTAATATATTAACTGTTCTTAGAAGAGATGCTATTCATGACCGTCGGTAAGTATGTGATTGTTTCAACTTTCTCTTCATTTATTCCCTCATTGTTGAAGAGGTGCTAATTTTACATTTATTGTTGACGAGGTACTAATTCTACATTCAGTTGTGGTTTTGAAAATTTATATACCATCAGCTCTTCTTTTTCTTTTTCCTATTTTGGTCACATCTGGAAGTGGGAAAATCAGTCTTACTTTCAGTTTGATATTGTTCTAACCTTGTTTTACATTTTTTCCATTGCTTATTTAATAGGTCAAGCGATGCGCAGAGATGTCACGGAAACTGAGGTTTTTTACTGATCAAATCAGCAAAGCTGGCGTGACAGCAGCCTCACTCCCTGTCATGCAGCCAGATTTTGACTTGGAGGAGCTAGAGGTAGCTGCCCTTCTTCCATTTTGTGCCCAGACTGCTATGGTTATGGTGCTGGTCATTTGTTATTTAGCATTTGATATTACTTGTTATATGTTTCTGTTAATACAGGTTCGACTTGGAGAGCATGAGTCTGAACTTATTGAAATGAATACTAACAGTGAGAAACTGAGGCATTCTTATAATGAGCTCTTTGAGTTTAAGTTGGTTCTACTCAAGGTATTTTGTTTCCATTATGAGTTACTTTAGTAAGTAATAGTACATGCATCTGTTTCTTGTTTTTGCATCAACTACAACTAAGGGATTTGTTTTGGGAAAATATTTGTAGTCCTAATTTTCCAGATAGGCCTTTACTGGTCCTTTGCCTCTCATATTTTTCATTCCAGGCAGGTGGCTTTCTAGTTTCATCTCAAAAGCATGCAGTTCCCTCTGAGAGAGAATTGGATGAACATATATACTCTGGGCAGCAGGACGGGGAGCACATGTCTTTGATTGAGCAGGTTTTCTATATACATTCACTAAATTTTAATAATTATTTTTGTGCTTATACAGTTCTGTTTCCTGAAACATAAACACTTGGAGGAAATGCAGGTTGAACCTTCCAATAAATCTGGCTTAAGATTCATCAGTGGAATAATATGCAAATCTAAATCTCTCAGATTCGAAAGGATGCTTTTCCGAGCTACAAGGGGCAATATGTTTATTAACCAGGCACCTGCTGGTGAACATGTCATGGATCCAGTTTCGGGCGAAATGGTTTGCTTTCTCTTGCTTTGCTGAGGATATTACTTTCATAGTTAGGTTTGCTGGCATTGGTTGTGGAGACATTTGTGCTATCATTTTCATATTTTTACATCTCTTATTCTTAATCATGTTATATAGATCATATTTAAATAACTAAATGAATCAACATTTTGTTTGGAGCAATTCTATCTCTTATTATAACTATTATTATTATTATTAATTTTTATCTACAGGTGGAGAAAATGGTATTTGTAGTTTTCTTTTCTGGAGAGCAGGCCAGAACCAAAATCTTAAAAATTTGTGAAGCATTTGGTGCAAATTGCTACCCTGTACCTGATGATGTGACTAAACAGAGGCAAATAACACGAGAGGTAATGTGGTTTATAAAGCATTTCAAAATTAGATGGCACTCTTATGTCTTAAATTTAGTATTATTACTGGGACCATCATGCCATTTCTAGAATATATGCACCAGGTTGAGTTGTTTGGTAATATTTGAATCGTACATTGGTTGCTAATTGAAGAAGCTTATTTTTTCCATTGATGAGTTGTATTTTGTTTGTGGTCTCCAAATAGCCATCTTAAAGATAATGTGAAATATTAAATGCATGATTGGCAAATGTTCAAATTCTGGATATTGTTAGCAATTTGTGAGCTTCCAAATGAGTTAGAACTATTACATGGTCACCCACATTGTCTGAACAATTTTGTAGTTATTGTTCCTAATATTCATTATGAACACTTTTAGACTTGGTGGGCTGTTAAGATTGCTTATTTAATTATTCTTTGAAGGTTTCATCTCATCTTTCTGAATTGGAAGCCACATTGGATGCTGGAATTCGACATAGAAATAAAGCTCTTGCTTCCATTGCGTCCCAAATTTGGAAGTGGACATTAATTGTAAGCCAATAAGTTCTATTTACTTTTGAAGTTCTTTGTTAGCAACTTCCAGTATGTGATAAGCCGTTGCTATTGGTTCTGGATTTGTCTGAGAACTATAATTGGCAGTATATGCATTTGGGCAGTGGATATAAGGCTTCTAAAATCTGTCATCGTCCAGGTTAAAAAGGAGAAAGCTGTGTACGATACACTTAACATGCTCAATTTTGATGTGACAAAAAAATGCTTAGTTGGAGAGGGATGGTGCCCCATGTTCGCTAAGCCTCAGGTTATACTTCTAATTGTGTTTCATACAAAAATCTTGTTGGCGTCGTACTTGAAGATTGTATGCCAATTGAACTGAAATTTATTTCTTTGCTGTGTGTGATCTGAATAGATTAAGGATGCCTTGCAACGTGCAACATTTGACTGCAATTCCCAAGTGGGCATAATTTTCCATGTGATGGACGCTGTTGAATCACCGCCAACATTTTTCAGAACAAATCGGTTTACACATGCATTCCAGGAAATTGTTGATGCATATGGGTCAGTTTCCAAACCTGTTTCAGTGGAAGAAGTTTCTCTGCAATTGAGCAGACATGTTTCATTGCTTTTCAATAACTTGAGAATTTATTTACTTTGAATATGCTTTTGTGTTGGGACAAGGAAAACTGCTGGGAATCAACCTAAACCCATGAGCCAATGCTATTTATAAAATAGCATGCTAATATTCAAATGAGGTTCATTTTAAAAGTTAAACTTATTGAAGTAAAGAATAACTAGTTGCAGAGGATGTATAGTTATTTTACTGAACACAGAGACATGGATCTTGGCGTTTGTTATGTTTGACCTTGTTCTTAGACTTCTAACTGTATACAACTGTCGTCTCATGCAGTGTTGCAAGATATGAAGAAGCAAATCCTGCTGTTTACTCTGTTATTACATTCCCTTTTCTTTTTGCTGTGATGTTTGGAGATTGGGGCCATGGAATATGCTTGTTGTTAGGATCATTAGTTCTCATACTCCGTGAGAACAAGCTGGGATCCAAGGTAATTTTGTAACATTTTCTACAAAATAGAATCAGTAAATAAGAATATCTTTTTATTTTGGCATGATGATAAGAAGATTAGCAATATAGCAAGATTCCTGGATTTCTATTATGTTGTAGGCAGAGTCAGTAGTACTCAGGGAGTCGAAATTAGCTCTAATGATGCTTTCTGGAGTGCCTAATGCTTGCTAGTAATAATAAATTACATTTTACTGGTATTTTTAACTATGATTCCAGATAATTCTCACTTGAATCATCTTCTTTCCTCTTCTTTGTTTATGTTGAAAGTTTGAAACAATGAAAATCTACTGATTTCTAGATGAATGCTCAAAATGGAAGTGAAGGTAGTTTGTAGAAAGTGCTTATGACTCTCTGTCCATTTATTTTGTTGATAGATTAAGCTTGTGCTTGACGTTTATTCATGCTTCGTAATTTCTATTCTCGATTTGAATGTGCATGTAGAGGTATAAAAGTTAGGTGGATGCTAAGACTATCTCATTGAAGGTCATGCTTGCACCCTTTTGTCAGATTTTTTTTTATCAACTTGAAATCAAGATTTTAGGAACCTTTGGTGGTTCTCATCTGTCAAACTATCCCATTTGTTTCTCAGAAACTTGGCAGCTTCATGGAGATGGCATTTGGAGGTCGATATGTGATTCTCTTGATGGCATTATTCTCAATCTATTGTGGATTGATTTATAATGAGTTCTTCTCTGTTCCATTCCAAATATTTGGTTCTTCTGCTTACAAATGCCGAGATACAAGTTGCGGGTACCATCCCATCTTTTTTGTTATGCTGATTATAGCATAATGTTTGCTACTTAAGCTTTTACATTAAATTATTTGTTCAATGAATGCTTTAATATCAAGAGTTTTTACCTGACAGGAGTTTAAAATCTGATGTCCCTTAGAATCTTATTTGCATTTGAAGACTAATTTGATTTGATTTACCAGAGATGCATATACTGTTGGGCTCATCAAATACCGTGAACCATACCAATTTGGTGTAGATCCTAGCTGGCGTGGGAGCCGTTCCGAGCTACCTTTTCTAAACTCTCTTAAAATGAAGATGTCTATATTGTTAGGTGTCACTCAGATGAACTTAGGAATCATACTGAGTTATTTTGATGCAAAATTTCATGGGAGCTTGCTGGATATCAAGTAAGCAGTGTTGTGACTAGTGTTGTATTTCATCCATCATGCTTAGAAGACAATGCAGTATGCTATATATTCTTCATGACAGGTACCAGTTTGTGCCACAAATGATATTTCTGAATAGCCTCTTTGGCTATCTGGCGCTCCTCATAGTCATCAAGTGGTGCACAGGATCTCAAGCTGACTTGTATCATGTGATGATTTACATGTTCCTGAGCCCTACAGGGGATCTTGGTGAAAATCAATTATTTTGGGGTCAGAAACAACTCCAGGTTGCTTTCCAACAAATTTCTTTTATAAGTTCTGTCAATTTCGTTACCCTTCTCTATTGAAATTCCCCATATTCTTGCAGATCTTGCTATTGCTCTTGGCTGTTGTGGCTGTCCCTTGGATGCTTTTCCCAAAACCTTTCATCTTAAGGAAGCTTCATACAGAGGTAAATCATGTGTCCACAAAGCATCGTTTGATATTCCCCCTCTTCTAGCTATTCACTCTCATAAATTGTTGTTTTTTAAATTATTCATGAGTTTTAGAGAAGTGGATTATTTTTCATGCGTTAGCTAGTGGAGTTTGCATAGGAATTGAATTTTATTATTTACCTCTTGCCTGCTTGCTCTGGTTTAATTTTTTAACTTCACTTGTAGTGTCTAATGTTGTCTTTCTTGCCTTTTTCCCTGGACAATTTTTGGACGGTTGTTCCTTTTCTCTGTGTGTGTGTGTGTGTGTCATTGTCCTTAATGGTTATTTAGAGAAAAAAAAATAAAGGAACCTGATATTTGAACATGAACGTTTGAGGATATGAGTTAACTTTGTTCATGAAATGATTTACAGAGATTTCAAGGGCGTACATATGGCTTACTAGGAACTTCTGAAATGGATATTGATGTGCAACCTGATTCTGCAAGACAACACCATGAAGATTTCAACTTTAGTGAGGTTTTTGTTCATCAGATGATACATTCCATTGAATTCGTTTTAGGTGCAGTCTCAAATACTGCTTCTTATCTCCGGCTTTGGGCTCTTAGGTAATCTCTAGCTAATAATCCCTCTGCTTATTGCTACATTATATCCATACCCTATTGTTAAATATCTTTCCCTGTTCAGCTTGGCTCATTCGGAATTGTCCACGGTCTTTTACGAGAAAATTCTTCTTCTTGCTTGGGGGTAAGGGTTTTTCTCATACTATTTCCAAAACTTACTGCTGCTTATGATTCCAGGAAATAGATACTACTAGGGTTCCTTATGAACTAATATAGATTAAACAGTTAACTTAGAGAAACTAGGGCATAAAACTTTACGAATCAAGCGTCTTACTGTTGAACCTGACTTTCAGTTCATCTATTTTTCAAAACATGAATGGTTTTATGAACTTTATGGTGGGATATACAGGTATAACAACGTCGTTATTCGAGTGGCTGGGCTCGCAGTCTTTGCCTTTGCAACCGCATTCATACTGCTGATGATGGAGACTCTCAGTGCTTTCCTTCACGCATTGCGTCTACATTGGGTTGAATTCATGGGTAAATTCTATCATGGTGATGGTTACAAGTTCAAGCCCTTTTCATTTGCTTCCCTAGTAGACGAAGAAGATTGAAGTTAAAACAGCTAAAAACTCAAAGATTATTTACGAAACCAAGCCACAATACATACGAGAATTGCCGAGATAGACCAAGTGATGGATTTCGAATTTTTGCCATTTGTTTCCTAGTGTTAGAGCTGTAAAATCCAAGTTGAGGAAGAAGGAAGAGAAGCAGGTGAGAATTTCTTCACAGGCATTATTAATTAGTTGTAAAGATGGACAAATTTAAGGTTTCTTATTACAGGTAAGGTTCCCATTTGTTGTTATTCATGGGGGATTTCTAAGTTTTATCCTCTAATATTTAACTCACAGAATGTTGTTCTCCATAAGAGAATTCCAACTTAGTTCTTTTTTGACCATAGAAAGGACAAGCCACTTGCTTGATCATTTACATATATTTGAGAGTTCTTATTGTGATTCTTTTGCATCATATTATTTTGTTCTTCAGGAAATTCAGTGAAAATTTATGAAAATAATAAGTTTTTTTAGACTATCATGCTAAAGAGATTGTTTCGTTAAGATAATAGTTATTGATTTTTTTTTTCAAAGAATTTTATTATTGTTCATAAATTTTGTTTTGTTGTGCCATCCACTTCAAACAGATTAGATGAACGCCAACACACACACACATATATATATATAGATTTGAACAAACGGATTCTATCAAAACAAATGAAAATAAATAAAATTCTTAGTTGCTCATGAACTGAAGATAATTTCATCTTGAACCGAAATGATGATAAACAAAATAGATGTTTTTACTTCACTCCCTTTTTTTAAAAAAAAAAAAAATACCACGACATTGCTGGACATCCTCCCTCGCTGGATTAAAATGGATTTTTACCTTTTTATTTATTATGTAAAAAATTTGAGAACAGTGTTTTATTTTTAACTTAAAAATCCATAACTTTACTAAAATAAAATATATATCTAGTATTTAATAGCTTAATAAGCTCATAGTTTAGCTGGACAACTCCAGTTGTTTAAGATTGAGGTAGGTATTTCATTGTTTTAAGTTTAAATTTTTTTTAGGAGCAAATTGATAGTAATGGGTCTTCAACTTATGTTCAGGATTGCAATCTGAGTCCCATGTTCTTGCGTGAGAGTGCGAGGCTGGATATTCACTCTCGGCCCTATGCACGACTTTGGCTCCATAATTTGTCCATTTTATATATATAATAGTATTTATAAAAAAAAATATACATAAGAAAATCCATTTTAATTAAAGTGAGAACAACAAAAATTATTCGAGAGTTGGCAAATAAAATACATTTTAAAAAAAATATAAAAAAAAAAAATTCAGTGGGTGTCAATAGGGCTGTCAAATGATCAAGCTGCTCGTGAGTAGCTTGAGCTCGGCTTGGTAAAAGCTCGAATTCGGCTCGAAATTTCGAGCTTTCGAGCCGAGCTCGAGCTTGAATTTTGAGCTCGGCTCGAAAGCTCGAAATTTCGAGCCGAATTCGAGCCGAGCTCGAGCCGAGTCGAGCTCGATCGGGCTCGGCTCGATAGCTCGAAATTATATATATATATAATATCTTTTTCTTGTTATTTTAATATGTTTATCGTTTGTGTTATGTTAAATATAATATAGGTAAAAAATACACTTGCATGTTTAGGTTGATAAATAAATTGATTAATTATGAATTTTACAAATTTTGTCATGTGTTATAAATTATAATTTATAAATAAGATTTTAATTTTGAGCTAATCGAGCCGAGCCGAGCTCGAGCTTTCGAAAATATAATCGAGCCGAGCCGAGCTCGAGCTTTTGAAAACAAAACCGAGCCGAGCTCGAGCCAACATTTTCGAGCTAATTTCGAGCTCGAGCTAGCCTATTTCGAGCCGATTTCGAGCTGGGCCCAGCCCGATCAAGCTCGGCTCGTTTACAGCCCTAGGTGCCAAGTAGAACTCTATATGATGAAATGAATATATATATATATATATATATATATATATATATATATATACAGAGGTGTAAAGTTGTTGAGTATATAAAGGTAAGTAAGCTGACAATGATCAATATACCCAATCTAAACTAAAAACAGAACAAGAGCAATCACAATTACAATAGCAATAGCAATAGCAATAGCGCAACAGCAACAGCAACAGCAACAGCATAGCAAAGAGGACACACCGCTGTCAGACATCCAAAGCCTCAAAGGACCTCCACCTCCACCCCCTCTCTCCATCTTCATCTCTATCTCCATCTCCATTAGCGATTGATCCCAATTCAGGTACCTCTCTTTCTCTCTTTCTCTGTGTGTATGTCTCTCTATGTGTCTCTCTCTTAGGGTTCGTTCTTGTCCAAAGGAGTGTAGGGTTTGGTCCATGGATGAGGCCCGTGGCCTCGATCTCAACTCCCGGGCTGACCACCCGGAACCATCCTCGGCTGATCCGGTGGAAGCCCTAGCTACGACCCCTTCAGCGGTGGCGGAAGCTGATCGTGTTGATGCCGGTGATGGTGCAGGAGGTGAGCTCCAGAGTGCTGAAATTGATGGTCAACGGGAAGATGGGGGTGATCTGAAGATGGAAATGGTGGAAGGGAGAAGTTTGGAGTGCGGTGAAGTGGTGGCGGGAGTTCGTGCTGGCTGCGGAGAGGTTGACGATGTTGATCGGCTGGGAAAGGATGGATCTTGTGGTGACGTGGAGATGGTTGTTGATGTTCGTTGTGGTGAGGTTGGGAGTGCTGCTGGGAAAGTTGTTTCTGGGTTGGAGATCAGTGATCAAGTTGAGCAAATTGAGGAAGGGAAGGAGCGAGGGTTAGTGGAGAGTCGACAGTCTGAGTCTGTTACTACTGATGATGTTCCTTGTTCTTCTGAGACTCAGAAAGGAGATGCATTTACCGGTGTGGAGGAGCGAAAAAATGATGAATTTTCTGAAGTGCAGGGCTCTGTTGAGGATTTGGAAGGAGTGAATGCTTATGCTGAGGAGGCTGACAAACAAGAGGAAGTCAAGGAGGAAGGGGTGAGCTTGGCCAGTGATTTGAGGGGAAGTGAATTAACCAGTGGGTCTGGTGAAAGAGTCATTGCTGATGAGAAGAGGGATATGGTGGTTGGGGAGGTGGAGGCTCTGAGCACAGTGGAGAATGATGAATTGGTTGTGACTCCCAACAGTAGGAAGTATTCAGATGTAGAAGGTGAAGTTGGAGTGCTTGACAATAGAAGAATTGAAGTTACAATTGCTCACAGGGATGATGCTTCTGAGGCTAGCCGGATGAGTGTGTCTGATGTAGCTACTGAAGCTGTTGTTCAGGATGACAGAGAGCTGGAAATGGTAGATAGATCTGGTGGTGATGAGAAAATGATGCTTGACACAATAAATTCTCCATGTTCCTCAAAAACTGCAGGCCTTGAAAGTTTGGAAGGGGCAACAGATTTGGTGATTTGTGACCAAGCTGAATTTGTAGATGATGCTGCATCTTCTCTAGAGCATTGTGAGAGATTGACTGGTGATGTACCAGGATGTGATTCAGAGAGAGAAATGGGAAGTAGAAAAAGTGGCGATCAGGGACTAGAATTAACTGAAGAGCGGGAGGTGAGCATGGATGAAATTACTGAACCACCATCAGTTGCTCCTTCAGTACCTAAGAGTGATAGTGTAGAAGTCTCAGATGTGGATGAGCATCATCAAGAGAAGAAGGCTGTACAAGGTTCTTGTCCCAAATTCCTGAACCCATTGGTAGTTGTGGAGGAACCGACAATAGAAGACAAGTTGGGAGAGCATGAAACTGTTGTATTGGATTTGATTGACAAGAATCCAGATGTTCAGGAGGTTGCTAATGTTTCTGCAAGTGAAGAGGAACAGAAGATAGAGTCAGTGTCCTTGGACAACAACAGACCAATCACTCTCACTAAGGAATCGGATACTATCAATGTACATGAAGGTGACAGAGGAGATGAGAAAGCTGCTATTAATCTTGTGCCTCTGATTAACAAGAATTTTGAAGTTGAAGTGGATGCTGTTCTTGCAAATGAAGAGGTAGCCAAGGCGGTGGTGTCTGTGCCTGCAGATGATCCTTCATTAGTTCCTATCATGAAAAATTCAGTCTCGGCCAATGTAATTGTTGAAGCACATGTTAGAGATTCATATCCAATCTGTGAGAGTGTCAGAGAGCACCTTGTCAACACTGGAGATTCTGTTTGTGCACATGATCCAGAAAATAGCATCATGGATAGTGATGTACAAACTTCATATGCAAATTCAGTTGAGGTAGATATTGCTCAGGGAGGAGCCAAGCCAAATGTGAATTCAGAAAGCAGTGGTTCTGCAGAGAAATCTAAAAACAGTAATATCCAACTTGTTAATGAGAATCCAGATGATGGTGGAGAAAGTAGTAATGACAATCCATATTTACTTGACAAGGACATGATGGAAATTGATGAACGAAAGCCTTCCATGCTATCTTCCATCCAGTCTTTTACATCTCAAGAGAAGCAATGTGTTGATTCACCCCATACAGAGAAGCAGGAAGCAAAAGCTACTATTGCTTCAACAGATGATGACAATCTTGGCAATAATTCTTATGAAGCTGTGTCATCTGTTTTTCCACAGAGTGAGCCTGTAGGTCTGGAAGCTTCTCCTAGTAGAGTTCAAATGCTTAATACAGAATCCGTGAATCATACAGCAAATACTTCTCTGGATGAATGTTGCAGACATGCAGATGTTTTTCAAGAGTCGGAGCCTACTGCAGGATTGCCTTTTAGAGGTGAGTCAGCTTTGCAGGATGGTAGTTCAACTGATGTTATGGATGCTTGTATTGATGGAGAGGCTGATGTTCTTCAAAGTGCATTTGTTGATGGTGATGAAAATTTTACAATGATGGAAGGTGATCAAGATGTGATGAATACAGATTTGTGTAATGATGGCACTGATAAGGTTCAGGATAAGGAAGATAAAGTACTGGAAAGAGTAGATGGTGTAACTGTTGAAGACTGTGAAATTTCTGATTTGGAAAAAGGTCAACATGCAAGGTACTATTTGGCTTCTCAAGACACAACTAGCGTCTCTATATCTGATTTGGTCTGGGGCAAAGTGAAGAGCCATCCTTGGTGGCCTGGCCAAATTTTTGATTCTTCAGATGCATCAGAACTAGCACTGAAATATCAGAAGAAGGACAACTTCCTTGTGGCATATTTTGGAGACAAAACATTTGCCTGGTGTGAAGAATCCCAGTTAAAGCCTTTCCTTGAATACTTCTCACAGATGGCAAATCAAAGCACTTCAGATGCCTTTATAAATGCTTTGGATGATGTTCTGCAGGAGGTTTCTAGGCGAGTACAGTTGGGGATGACATGCCAGTGTACACCTGAAGTAACTTATGCTGATTTTAAGTATCAAAAGATAGATAATGCCGGCGTACGGAAAGGAACGTCAGGCAAAGCCTTTGACAGGTCTCAGATTGTCAATAGTTTTCAACCTGATAGGCTCCTACTGTATGTTCGCACATTAGCTCAGTTTTCAAAGAGAGAAACTGATAGGCTGGATCTTGTGCTAGCCCAAGCTCATTTGAATGGCTTTTATCTGTTGAAAGGTTATTCTCAACGCCCTGTGTTATTTCTCTGTGGAGGTTTGGCAGAGAATGATGATGAGGTATCACCTCCTGGTGAGGACATATCTGAACCACAGAATGCTGTGGAGCATCATTATGGGAAGAATAAGTTGAGAGGAAGGAAGCACACTTCTGATAAACAAAATGCATTGGAAGATATTAGTGAACAAAATGTCTATGAACTGATGGAAGCAGAAACTAATTTTCAATTTGTAGATGGTGACAGAAAGAAATCAGGTCTGGAAGTGCCGGGCAAATCATATTCACGGTTGTCTGGAAGGAAACACAAAATTGATGATTTTGATCCTATGGACTTGGAGAAAAATAAGAAAGAAAGGTTCGACTCTGTAGGAGATTCTAAACCCAAACCATCACTTATTGGCTCTTTTAAAATTGGAGAATGTATTCGTCGAGCTGCAAGCCAGCTAACGGGATCGACACCTGTCCTAAAGAGTCCTAGTGAGGCACTCCAGAAAAGTGTATCCAAGGGTGATCATACAAGTTTTGATGTTTCTGGGTTTGATGAATCACCTCACACTCCTGTTGAGACCCGGAGAACAAAAGCAAGAATCTCAGATGACAATTCATCCTCAAGTGAAATGCTTTCACAACTCTGCTTAGCCGCCAGAGATCCTTTTAAACATTACAGCTTTATTCCGCAAATAGTCAATTTCTTCTCTGATTTTAGAAATTCATCTGTGTCTGATTCCTCCAAAGACAGTGAACCTGTGCCTGTACCTGTGGAGAAAATAGCGGCTAAAAGGGGCAGGAAGAAAAAGACAGACACCCAGCCTTCCTCGGTGCCAGCCTCTTCTGAGACAGCAGCACCTGATTATATGTCTGACTCTTATTGGTCCGATATGCTTTTCCATAGCAGTCCAGACGGCAATCTATCCCCCAATGGCATGAAAAGGAAAGGATCTTATATGAGGAGCCAAAGGAAGAAGAGGAAATCTTTGTTGGAAACAACGTCATCTCTTCAACCTGACCCAATGTTGGGTAATGCAAAACAGCAAATAGTAAATGCGGGCCCTAATCTGAAGCAGGAATTGGCGGCAGAAAGACCAATTATAGGCTTGGGTCGAAAACATTCTGACGAGTGCACTCCTACTGAACTTGTTTTGTGCTTCAACAAACCTGATTCCATGCCTTCTAGAACAGACCTCATCAAGATTTTTGGTCGTTATGGACCATTGAAGGAATCAGCAACGGAGGTTATGAAGAAGACGAACCGTGTTAAAGTAGTCTTCAAAAGGCGAGCTGATGCAGAAATTGCTTTCAGTAGTGCAGGAAAGTATAGCATTTTTGGGCCATCACTTATAAGTTACCGGCTAAGATATTTGCCATCTATTCCAGAGGATCCTACAGATAGTAGCCCACAAGAAATGCAAGATGCACTGCCAGATACCACTCAACAAAAGGCTGAAGATGCACCTGCAGAAGCCAACAGTCAGAGTGCAAAAGATGCACCTCCAGGTGAAATACCACAAGAAGCCAGAGATGCCGACCAAGGTACTACACCAGATGCTTCTTCAAATGTAATCTCACAAGATGCAGAAGTTGTACCCACAAAGACCACACATCAAGACACAAATGATGCAATCCCAGATATCACTCCAGATACCCATTCAGAGATAATGCCACAAGATGCGGAAGATACACCTGCAAAAACCACACAGCAAGATGCAAACAAGGCAACCCCAGATACCGCAGCAGATGCACCTTTAGAAACTGCACCACCGGATGCAGAAGACACACTACCAGTGGCAACGTCAGATGCAGCACCTACTGTGATACTCCAAGAGGTGGAACATTCACTAGCAGAAACCAGGCAACAGGATGCAGAAGATATCCTTCCAGATGCAACAGCTGATGTACCGCTCCTAGAGATGGAGGATACACCTGCAGAAACCACACAACTGGATGCAGAAGATACACTTCCAGATACCACATCAGTTGTGCCTCCTGATATAATGCTCCAAGACGGGGAAGATACAGCAGCAGGAAACAGACCACAGGATGCTGAAGATACACTTCCAGAAACCACATCAGTTGCACCTCCTGATATAATGCTCCAAGATGGGGAAGATACAGCAGCAGAAATCAGACTGCAGGATACCGAAGATGCACTTCCAGATGTGATACCTGATGTAACATTCCAAGAGGCGGAAGATACACATGCAGAAACCACACAACAGGATACCAGAAGACACACTTCAAGATGCTACATCAGTTGCACCTCCTGATGTAGTCCTCCAAGACATGGAAGATATACCAGCACAGACTGTGCCATTGTATGCAAATGATTCACTTCCAGATAAAATATCAAGTGCAACACCTGATGTAACACTCCAAGAGGCAGAAGATACTCCTGCAGGAATCACACAACAGGGTGCAGAAGTTGCAGTTCCAGATACCACATTAGACGCACCTTCTGATACAGTACTGCAAGATGTGGAAGATACACCAGCAGAAACCATACCACAGGATGCAGAAGTTGCGCCTTCTGTTATAGTACTCCAAGAAGTGGAAGCTGCACCAGCAGAAACTATACTACAGGATGCAGAAGATGCACCTCCTGGTATTACATCAGATGCACATGCTGATATGGTACTCCATGATATGGAACATGCACATGCAGAGGCCACACCACAGGATCCAGAAGATTCACTTCCAGATACTACGTCAGATGCACCTACTGATAAAATACTCAATGGCATGGAGGGTACACCTGCAGAAAGCTCGCCACAGGGCACATTAGATGAGACATTAGATGCAACTCCAGAGATGATGCTCCAAGATGTGGAAGATACACCTACAGAAACCAAACAACAAGATGCTGAAGCTCTTGTTCCTGATCCCAAATTAGATGCACTTCCTGACAAAGTGCTTCAAGATGCGGAAGCTTCACCTGCAGAAACTTCACCACAGTATGCAGATGCTGCACTTCCTGATTCCACCACATTAGATTTACCTCCCAGTAAAGTAGCCCAAGATGTGGAGGATACTCTCCTGCAAACCACACCACAGGATGCAGATGATGCACTTCCGGATACCACACTACAGGACCAAAGGAAGGCACTTCAAAGTACTATACCAGAAGATTCACAAGGTACTGCATCAGAGACCAAACCACAAGATGCAGAAGATGCTGCGAGCGAGGATTCAGGTGATTAAGTCTTGCTACTCCCTGTTTGATTTTTGCTGATCTTTTATTCTAATAGAAATATTGATTTTCTTATTAGCTGAAGCAGAGGGCGAAATTGTTGTAGATGCTGCACAAGTTGAAGCTATTAGCTGAGCATGAGGGTCATCGAAGTAAGTTGCTTTTGTTGGTGCTAGTTTTGCGAATCATTTTCGTTGGTTTATGCCAAGAATAGTGCCCCTAAGCATGCAATGTAGGTAGTGAACATGCTATATGCACTAGATCAGTTTAACTCGTATGTTGTATATATAAGATGTAATCTTATATATGAGCAAGAGCTCTCTTTATTGGCTTGCCAAAATTTTCTGGTGCCTCATTCTTCTAAACTTTGTCTCACTCGGAGTAAAATTCAAATTTCTACTGCATTACCTTATTTGATAATAATGACAGTTGCGAATGGTGTAGATGATGTTCTCGATATTGTCATTTGATTTTTAATTTTTTTGGTTGGCTTGGCTTCTATTATCGTTCTTCTGTTGTGAAGATGATATTTTTCATGCAATTACTGTCCTGCTAGGATTGCATTACGGAGGAACTTACCCTTGTGAGTTGTTACGGTTTCTTTGCTATTTGTTAATCTTGACCCTTTAAGCAGTGATGATTTGTTTGTTAAAATGTGATGAAATTGAACAAAATTGGAAATCTTATTTCTCTCTGGAAATGTTTCAATGTCTTCTGTTTGTAACGATGTGCTGTGTCTTTCAGTTTGTTTGTCCTCCTTTTTCTTCTAATGGTCTCTAGGAAATAGTTAAGTAGTTTTTACGACTTTTATCTAATGGTAAACCTTTTAATCAATATGGATTCAGATTTATGAAATCGGTTCGAATGGTTCCTTGTTTTTGCAAATATTGTTGAGAAAAATATCATGTTCTTGCAGAATGAACTTTATTGGTATCTTTTATCTCTAACAGTAATTTTTTTTGCACTTGCATTGATACGCAAGTCTTACCCTGAAGTTGGTATTGTATATTCTTTTTTATGTTTCAGATTTTTAGTATTTAGGAAAGCTTTCATGATCATTGAACCTGAAGTTTCTATAGTTTGAAACCTATATTGTTACTCTCCTTTAGCTTTCATGCATTGCCTTGTTCCAGTTGGTTGTTGTTTCTGCTGCTCGAAGAACGCAGTTTATCGGCGATCAAGCAAAGGTAATCTAAACATGATTTTCTCATATTCAGATGCTAACAATGTGAATACATCAAACCTTGTGGCACTGTTATTTAGAAATGTGGTTTTTTTCCCAAAAACTGGAGCCATTCATTTTGAAGCAAGCCTGATGATCTAGTTTGTGCAGGTATAAAAAAAAAAAAAAAAAAAAAAAAATGCAAAGCGTGCTCTAAGTTTCTCATTCTGACATTTTTGTTCTTGTGTGTTTTGCTGGATGTCATGAAGCAAACTATGTAATTTAATTCTCTGTGGAAAGTTATTCAATTATCTATGTTTTGTGTGTAGTAATCATGGAGGTGTAACATTATAATATTATGAAGGTGCTGGTCAAGTTGGTCCATTCAGCTCATTTTGCTCTTCATTGGGTCTGTGAATTATTTTACTAGTTTAAAGAGGCTTCTTTACAATGATTCACTTTTGTACTTGTGATAATGAATCAATCCATGACTTTTTTTGGTTAAAAAAAAAATAGACAGTCTGTCAAAACTTGAATCATTGTTAATTTTGACCTTCTGGAGAAGGTAAAAAATAAAGTAACAAATATATCATAAATTAAAAAAAAAAAAAAACTACTTTTTTCTTAATGTTTTCTCTACATCTCCTTCAAATTTAACTAAATGTCAATTAAAATTATGTAAAAAAAATATTGCTGTCATATAGAAGAACACATTAGCGGGTTTAACCCGATATAGCAAAAAGTAAAAACCGCTTTTGTGGGCCAGACTTGATGTTTGGGCTGGGCCAAGGTGTGGCCCATTAACAGCGTGGGGCCAGCCTTCCCGCTCGGAAACACTTGAAAATTTCAGTCAGTGATGATGGCCATGCCCTCATCTGAATCATCGAGGACGAAGGAGGAGGGACCCTAGAGAAATCCTCAGATCGAGTTCTTTATAGCATCAATGGAGGACGTCACTGGGATTCCCCGCATTCCATCTCCCATGGCGCCCCAGGATCCGCTTGGTAATCTCCTTTTCTTCACTCTTTGTCCTTGGTTGTGTTAGGGTTTGTGTTTTTAGATCTCTTTCCATTTGTTTACTGGAATGCTGGATTGGTGAGGGAAATTGGTTGGTTTTGTTCGTGCGTTTTGAGTTTTTCGATTTATTGTCATGTTTGGAGTTGCAGTTTTGGAGGAGGATAATCTTGGGAAGAAGCAAATTTGTGTTTCAAATGATGAGTTCATGGATGAGAAGGAGAATGTTAGTGCTGGGAATGCTTTGGTTGTGCCCAGAGAAACGCCGATGATGCCAATGAGTAAGAGGAAGGCTAAAGGATTTAACTTGAGGAAAAGCTTAGCTTGGAACAAAGCTTTCTTCACTGAAGAAGGTGCTAAGGATTTTCTGAATTTTGGTTGGCGTTCTTTTTGTTTCTTGGTGGTTTTTAGCGTTTTTGGTTTGACCAGGTGTTCTCGATCCGATGGAGATGTCCACATTGACTGGTTCTGTGACTAAGGCTAGTGGAAGTTTTCAGCCAGGAGCCAAAGGAGCCATGTCGCCATTGACAAGGTTCAATGTTAGTAGT
The DNA here is from genome assembly GCA_020875875.1 of Dioscorea alata. NCBI lineage: Eukaryota > Viridiplantae > Streptophyta > Magnoliopsida > Dioscoreales > Dioscoreaceae > Dioscorea > Dioscorea alata. The sequence continues at coordinate 26,416,838 of CM037028.1, forward strand.
GAGAGATCTAGACCTGTGCTTCAGGACCTTGGAGACACAGTTTGTGATACAGGGTCTGCAAAACCTTCAGTGAAAGATGTGAAAGATGTGAAAGCGGGCAAAGTGTCCTCAATTCATCGTGAAGAGCTAGAGATAGATGCGGTTAGTTTGTTTGGTTCTCGTACCTTTCATTAACTGTTTCTTGTGTCATGGTGTTTGCTTTGTTTGCTTATTTTTTATATGCCTTTTTCAGGTCTCGGTGAAGAAATCCCCCCAGAAGGGACTTTTGAGAACTGTGCTACAGTCACCATTTTTATCTTCATATCCTTCCACTGTTGGTTGTCACTGAAGGAAATTTTGTGTATTATTTACCGAGAAAATTTATCAAGTATTTGGCTTTTTCTTCTTATTGCCTTATTTGAATGTAGACTTAACTCATTGTATACTCAGAAGAGAGTAGCAAATACATGCAGGACAAATCCAGCATCTAAAATACCAAAGGTCATTCATACAAAAACATCGCTTCCCTTGGCCTTCAAGAGTTCCACCATGGGTACAAAAGGCTCCAAGTGTAATCAGAGTATTGTTGTAGGTTTGTTTCTATCATAGGCTCCCTTTTCGTGATGCTAATAAAGAAGCTTGTTCTTGAGAGTTATCTCTGTTGCCTATTTGACACAATGGTTTTTATTCATTGTAGTTAACACTGTACAAAGTACTAGTTTAATTAGGGGGATTTCACCTGATTCAGATAAAGATGTTGGTAGCAGCTCTACATCAGATAAGGACTCAGATGGCTTCAAAATGACTATGGTGAGAATAATAGGATTTTTGTGAGGTTCTTCCTGACAGAACATTTCGTAGTTTTTAGCCTTAATGAGGCTTGGCATACTGTTTTTAATTTCATTACTCTTTTGGCATCCTCTCATTTGGCAAGTCATGATTTGGTCAAATCTCCCATGAAGCATTACTCCAAATGTATGTTCTACAGGTTGAGAAAGCTTCTGACACCTCAAAGATCAACCAAGATCCATTCTTTCAAAGGAAAATTCACGAACCAATTACCAGTAAGGGCTTCAGAAAACCAGCATCTTCAGTTCAGAATAATGATCATCGTATTTGTGGAGGTCTACCAGCTGGTTCAGCAGTAGCTCATGCAAAACCATCAGGCCTGCGGATGCCTACGCCAACTATGGGATTCTTTAGTCAGGTAAGGTTTCTTATTTGTTTCGTCATCTATTGTAATCAATCACATGTATTATTAGCTTCTTTCAGAATTTCTAAATACTTTGCTTCCAAATATTAAACTCTATATGATTTTACTTGCATAACAAACACATGCATATGTTAGATCCGTGTATGCATTTCTGTCATTTTTATGGGACATATATTTCTGCATCAAAAGCCATACCCCATGAACGACAGTAGCATTTTTCATTCTAGGTGATCAACAATGTTTGGAGATTTTTTGTCTATTTGTGTGTTTTGTGTCCAAACTACTATGTTGTGTATAAATGCTGACCTAGATGTTGCGTTATAGTTTTGTGTTGAGTGGATGTGCCTTTATTGTTAACTGAAGGATTAAGCCTATGTTATATGTTGTTCAATGATGCTCATTTGCCACAGGCTTTGATGTTTCTTGTCAGGTTCTTCCGTGGGAATTATGTCTATGCATATCTATTTGCATAAGTTGTTGCCTTTCCTACTTATGCTTTTCTCTGTTTACAGGGAAAAGTTTCTCCTAAATATAATAGCCAGCCTCAGAAAGTAGCTCAACCATTCATCTCTAAAATTCCTCCTCCCAGAAAATTTACTAATGAGAAACCTCTTGGCGAGTCAAGGCCTACAACAACACAGAAACTTAAAACACCCACTGTTACAACAAAGTCAACTTCTGCACATGTAGCTTCTTCCAGATCACAAGCCATTTCTGCACAAAATTGCTCAAAGCCTTCCACTGCAGCCCTTGGTAGACAACCTGCCATGAAATTGAGGGTGAGAATGTTGTCACCTCATGACGTTGATAGAGAAGGCGCCTTTAGTTCTGGAAGTTCTAATTGCCCTACAAATCAAGTACCTGTGCAAATGGAAGTTGCTGATGGTAGAATTGCAAATCCATCCCTGGAAACTAGTTTTTCTGGGAATGCACGTGATGCTAACCAGCTTATTGAAAATCATAGTGAACATGAGATTTCGTGTTCAAACTTTTCAACTCAAGTTCACAATTCAAGCAAGCTACAAGAAAGTGATTTAAATCAACAACAAGCATGTGATTCTGTAGAATTGAAGTTGAGAATATTGCCACCTCATGACGTTGATAGAGAACGCACCTTTAGTTTTGGAAGTTCTAATTGCCCTACAAATCAAGAACCTGAGCAAATGGAAGTTGCTGATAGTAGAATTGTGAATCCATCCCTCGAAGCTAGTTTTTCTGGGAATGTACGTGAGGCCAACCAGCTTATTGAAAATTATGGCGAACATGAGATTTCGTGTTCAAACTTTTCAACTCAAGTGCACAATTTAAGCAAGCTACAAGAAAGTGATTTAAATCAACAACAAGCATGTGATTCTGTTAATATCGAGAATCCAGAAGTTCAAGATTCTAAAGATGGGTCATTTTCTGTTACAGTTGAAGATAAGCATACAGTTGGTACAGTTGGAAATCCTACTTGTGAACTTGCATGTGGGTTTACAACTAACAGAGATGATCATGGTGCCTCAATGGTTGTTGAGTCATCCTTGAGGTTGAATGTGGAAAGCATGGCTGAGAGTAATGATATTAGTAGCAATTTAAATTTGGATCTGTCATCTTCTCAGGGGATTGGAATACCTGTTAAGTCACTTGTCCAAGAAACTTCTTATCAGACTGGAGTAGCTGCCCACAGAGATGATGCAGTTATTCCCCATTTGCAAGAGTGAGTTGGAAATTGCCTTCACCTAATAGTTTCTTGATAGGATCTATGTTGTATTTCATATTCTTATTAATTATGTTGTTTTTGTAACAGAAGGAAACATTCAGCTGGAGCTACATCCGATATCTTACCATTGAAAAAACCAATAAATGCTGTGCCCTTCTCGGATGAATGGTTAGCTGCTGTTGAGTCTTATGGGGAGGTGAGTACACAAATAAATTCTTGAAAATTTTATTTTAAGGTTTTTAGTTGTGAAATTGCATTTAAATGGTATTTCCCACTTCAAAAAATTTATGGTCTTGCACTTAATTAATTTCCTCATCAGATGAAAATTGTCTATTTACTATTATGCTCAATGGAACATTCTGGTATCAATTACTGTTTTACGAGACAAATATTGTTCATGTTTTATTGTAGTTCTTTGTGGATTATTCAACTGTTTTGTGTAGTGAATATTCTTTTAACCAAGTTAAATTCCATTCGTCATTTACTCAATTGCAGGGGATTCTGGAACAGAAAACTGGTCCTGTTCAAAACTCTCCACCAGAGAAGGTTCTTTCTGAACCTGGTCCATGGTCGCCGGTATACGATTCTACTACTTTCATCATATGTGATTAAGATTAGGCATCAGTTTACATGCTCAATCATAGCATTTGAGACATTTAGTAAATTAGGCATCAGTTAGAACCGAATAAGAATCAAACTGGACTCTATGGGTCTCTGATTGGCTTGAACATCCATTTGAATTCTGTAAAGGCAGTATGGTTTACTGGTTCTAACAATTTAAATATCAATTTGATCAGTTAAATCTTTTGTCTTGCCTAAAATGATATAGAGATGATCTTTGCAGGTTAAGCGAAAAGCTCAAGAAATTGGGCCATATGACTGTACCAAGTACTCAAAAGATCTCTCCACCTCAGAGACAAACTAGTTTGTTCGACGGTTTTGTGTATGTGAAGCTAACTGCATTGGCAATATCGGACACGCCCTCTTGGATCATTACTCATTGTTTTAACAACCCACGGTCGTCGTCATCAACCGATTCTATTGGATCATTTGTTCATTGCTGATCATGGAGCATGACAGCAATGGAATTAGCAATATGTGCAAAGTAAAAAAATTTCTTTCTTAGGTCACTGTTGTATTTCATGTTATAGCTAGACTTTGCTCTTTGTATTCTTATCATTGTAATTGTATCCATCCCTATATGGTTATTACCATATTTTGCAGCTTAGTTTTTTGTTGTGTTATTGAGTTTTTGTGTAACAGAATCAAGTCCTAAAATACTAGATGCAAGTTCATAATTAGTACTTCAACTATATCCAAATATCTATTTTGGATATCAAATCAGAAAAAGAAAAAAATCTTGATCATTAAGCTGATATATTACTACAATATGTATTGGAAAAGAAATATATTACTAAATTAGTACTTAAACTATATCCAAATTATTTATTCGAAAAGAAATATATTACTAAATTAAACTTAACCACAATCCTCTAAGTAATTTTAAAAGTATCAATTTTATTTACATGTCAACACATTAAAGATAAGTCATTTATTCTTGTTGACCATCCATGGGATTGGGATCAATAAAAAGTACACAAACACACTGATAACTCTATTTTCATGAATTACTACAATATGTATTGGAGATGGAAAAAGAAAGCATCCAAGTTGATGAAGCAAGGCACAGGCCACTCATGCATTTGGTCAATCCATTCTCCACCACCATCTTTCACAGCATTCTCAATGCCATGACCAAGAACTTCATGATAATTAACTGTGTCATTGCCATAAACTTGATTTTGAAGATGATTTATCATCTCTTCTTCCTCTACTTCGTCTTTCCTTACAAACCGGCCCCCCACTCGTAGTTGTTGATTAGCTTGTATACTTCTACAGGGATACTATATGAAAATATTTAATTAGTTGATAAAAGTATAACACTTTTAATTTCTCCAAATAAAAGTTGCCGAAATATATATATATTTTAAAAAAAAGGCAACAAGCGCCTAGGTAGGGCATGTGTGTAGAGCACACCACGTTTGATGCCAGCTCAACACAACATATGCCTTCACTTTGCGTGGACAGAAATTCAATCCCGGGTCCTCCCGAAATGAATGCCCTACGCAAAGAACCCGTGCTAATTGACCTAACGGTCATTAGCAAATTGTCGATATGATCAAAATATATATATATATACATACCTTTATTTTCTTTTTGAAGTTTCTCATGGAACGTTTGTTCCGGTACCGTTCGACGGCCTTCATACGGTCCACGGCATTGTACCGCTTTGCTCCGGTAACTTTTCCGGCCTTCAACTTGATTGTGTTCATGTAAGAAGACATTCAAAATATTGTGTGTGTGTGTGTGTGTGATGGTGAAGGGCTGTAGGGTTGATATATATATTTATATATACACAAGGGAAGTATTTATACAAGGGTTGTATATCATGGGGGATGAGTTCAAGTGTTGTTGGTGACATATATACCAAGGCTACGTCAAGCATATGCATGTTGGTTATTGCATTGTTAGAAGGTTAGGTTGCATTGCTTCATTGCTTCATTGTTAGGAGGGGAATTAACGACGCTAACTAAGCTATGCTAAGCTAGCCTTGTTTTTTAAGCTAGTCTTGTGTTCTAAGCTGGTCTTTTCTATTGCAGCTTGTCAGCCTGACATATTTAATATATAAATATATATATTGTTGGGAAAGAAGAACAGTAATATAACAAAATAAATAAATAAAAAATGATGCTTTTGATGAAGAACATAGGCGCACGTTGATAGTACATTGTGGTACTTGCATCAATGAATAGATTACTATAAAAAAATTAATAATAATAATAATTGCTGGATCATTTTTAGAGCTACGAGAATAATAAAGTATTCACACACCATTTGCAAAATAACCACTTTGATATATTATATTTTTATCGGAGAAAAAATACAAAAAAGGAAATTTTTTTTTTATATATATATTTTCGAGGAAAATACATTAAAAATAACACATATATTCCTGTGCTAAAGAGAGGGCAAGAGTTCGAATCTTTTCCTTAACAATATTGTCATATATTGTTTATGCACTATATACTCGGATCCACTATTTATCAATATTATTCACGGACCTGGGTGTAGATCTCATGTGCGAAAAACAGTTGTTTCACCCCTTCATGCAGCTTCAGGATTTCAGGGCAAAATGATGTTTTTTAGGATGTTTGTAAAATATAGTAGCTGGTGTCTTTTTATACTTATCTGTAATTTTAACAATCCACTCGTCACCTGCTAGTTATAAAAATAAAAAAATAAAAATAAAAAAGAAACGTCTTCAATTGCTGGAAATTCATATGAAAAACATTTAACATAAATTTAAGCTCTTATTTAAAAAATAACGCCAAATCTCTGATCATTAATTGACTTATCACAGAAGACAATGTTGCCCATTCTTCAAACAACAACAACAACAACAACAACGTTGCCACTTAATTTGGTTTATAGCATATAGATTTAATATCAAAACAAATAACTTTGACGTAATTAACAATTAAAATAATCAATTAGAAGGATAATTAACAACGATGACTTCAGCTTCTTTCAAGCCTTCCAATAAAATATATTCAATAATAAATAAATGTCTCTAATAAACAAGACGGAACAATGCCAAAATAACCCTTGTTATCTGAGAGTTAAACAGATATTTGGTTCATTTATTCTCTCAGTATCCAATGGAATTAACTCGATTAAGTATCAGATATATATAAATAAAATTTAATCCAAATAACAATGTACATTCATTGCATGTTACTTAATAAAACCTGGCCATTTTACAATGCTCAAAGCTTTGCCCACCCCAAGCATTGATGGCAAAAACAGTATATCTATATGTGGCAAAACTTCATTTGCCCAAGTATCTACTTAGAGTTATTGTTATCTAAAAATATTTAATAATAGTTATTAGACCATTAATTTATATGAAAATTGTGCAAAGTTATTGTTATGTATTGTATATAACTATGTTCAATACTATTTAACACTAATTTAATGCCTACTGTGTGGCATCTATAAAAATGCACTCTCTCTTTATATATATAATCAAACTAATTAATTTTTATGGTTTCATTATGCTTTAATTATGCTTGCTTAGCTTATATTGTGGTTAATTAATCATATAATTTTTTTTTATACTTCATTTGAAGATATTATAGCTTTAGTACTGAAACTTTTTGGATGTTGATGTTGAGCTTAGAAAATGTAAGTTGCATACAATATATCTTAGATATGTAAGGAGATTTTGTTTTATTGATTTATAATAATCCACCGTAATACAAATGTTTATAAGTGTCCTGTGTGAAGTCCTTAGCAAGTGATCATCTGCATTGTGTGCGTACAAAGTTTGAAGTGGTTGGGTCACCTACATTTTGGTGCGACTTTAATTATTAATTTCTTTAAATAAAATAGATAAATCACAATTTTATTAAATAAAGCATAAGTAAGTAGTATAAACTCTAAAAAATAGACCGACGGCACATAAGAAAACAAGTAAACTGAAATTATCACCAAGGGTGAGGATACAACAAAGGAAAGAGAAATAACGAAATAGTAAGGAAGGTAAGATAAGCTAGACCGGTGAAGACTACTATCTGGAGTTACAGGCCAGCCCTAACTGTAAGAAGTGAATGACTACTCCTAATCCATGGCGTGCTCTGTATTATCGGAATGATCTGGAAGTCTAGTACTCATAAAGCTGAGAGATCGCTTGATCCTCCGAGAGCCGTCAATGTTCTCCTGCTGATTAGGTTCAGAAGTTGCAAAAAACCAAGAGAGAAGCATGTTAGCAGTCTTAAAAAATACTTTGATTGCTAGTTGCACATCATATATTCCTACAAACAATAAGAAAATTAGAGTAAGAAAACAAAAGACAAATATGTGAAGTTTCAAGATATCATATTTAACATGAAATGAATTGTATTAGTGGCCATTTAAATATTAAATAAGTTAAGTGTGCTATCTTTACAAATATATTTCCAACTTCCATTTTGTTCCCTTCCACAGTTTCTTCCCTCAACTCTCAACAAATTAATTTGCTTCTTCACTTATTGATTCAATCATTCATAGAGAAAGAAGAAACATAAAAAAGGAGAAGAGATGGACATGGATGATGGTGATAAGCTTAGTTTATCAATGAAGACAGTAGCCGCAACGGTGATGGTGTTGATTGCCGCCATGCTTTCATATTTTCAGAAGCTTGGAATGGAGAAGGAGATGGTGTATACCTCAGTTAGAGCCATAATTCAGCTCTCTATTGTTGGCTTTGTTCTCGAGTTCATCTTCATTCGAAGAAATGTGCTTTGGATACTCCTCGCCTATTTATTTATGGTAACATATTATTTTGAAGTCTTGCATATAAACACATGATCATGAATTTAGATATTTACATGAGTAGCAGATTGTTTTAGCAGGACGCACAGCAGGCAAACGAGCAAAACATATCCCGAATGGAAGTTATATAGCCGGAATATCAATTCTCATAGGAACAAGTATAACTCTCTTTGTGCTTATCATGCTGAATGTCTTCCCTTTCACTTCAAGATACATCATTCCCATTGCCGGTATGATGGTAGGCAACGCCATGACAGTCACCGGAGTCACAATGAAAAAACTCCGTGAAGATCTCAAACAACAAATGGACCTGGTAATACTCTAACTAAAATAAATTTTCCTTTTGGAACATTAATGAATATTGTTTGTATTTTCAATTGTTGTTGTTTTAATGAAGGTAGAGACGGCATTGGCTCTCGGCGCGACACCGAGGCAAGCGATACTGCAACCGGTGAAGAGGTCGGTGATCATTGCATTGTCTCCGGTGATGGACACTGCAAAAACAGTTGGGTTGATAACAATACCAGGGGTAATGAGTGGGATGATAGTGGGAGGTGCATCTCCATTACAGGCTATTCAGATGCAGATTGTGGTGACAAACATGTTAATTGGAGCTTGCACTTTGAGTTCCATCCTTTGTGCTTATCTATGCTGGCCAGCTTTTATTAACAACAATTTTCAGTTGGAGTACACTGTCTTTGCTGCTGCTGATTAGCTTTCAAAACATTTTTTCTCTTCCTTTTTCTTTTTTAAGTGGATTCTCAATGTTATCATGTGGTTAATTTCTTCTAGTTTAATTGAGTGGAATACTTTGTTTTATTTTCTTTTAATGAAAGTCATTATCTGTCAATGATATATTATGAGAAATTAGTGGGACACGTTTTGCTCTTCCAATGGTTGTTTGAAACTATTATACTTTTTATCCCAACAAAAAATATTACATTTATTTATGGGTTTTACTCAATTATATCAATTTTATTTAAGATGTTGGATCTCCTCGTCTTACAAAAATCATAGGCTGTAAATTAGTCTGTAAATTGATTCTTTATCACTCTCAAGGTTCTTCTGGTCTCACCATCAATTATTTAAAGAGCTATTTATATTCTACAAATTATGGTTATCAACCACATGCTTCGTTCGCAATGATTCTAAATTGTAATAGAGATTGTCTTTCAATTACATACCTAAGAGTTCCACTCTCGGGAAGATGACCTAAACGCCAAAATTGGACTAAACTCATTGATACGGTTCGCTCCAGACTTACACCCTGGAAAGCGATCTACCTATCCCTAGGTGGCCTGCTAACCTTGCTTAACTTTGTTCTTTCGACAATCCCAGTCTATTGGATGTCTGTTTTCAAACTACCAGCTTGGGTCCTACATGATATTGACAAACTTAGAAGAGACTTCCTATGGAAAGGACCTGATCTTAGCTCTAAGGGAATTAGACTAATATCTTGGAATAGAATTTGTCGTCCCCGAAGCATGGGGGGTTGAGGAATTCTCAACCTAAAGGAATTCAACAAAGCCTTACTGGGGAAATGGTGGTGGAAAATTGCTACTAACCCTAATAGCTGTAGTCCAAGATTATCAATGCCAACTATTCAATCAGGAAACCACCTGGGATCTTGTTCTAGCAACCTCCAAGGGACAAATCTTTCTTTTGGGCTGGGTTAAACACCATTCTTCCTCTTTTCCGTACCTGCATTACCAAATCAATAGGAAATGGCGCTAACACTTCATTTTGGTTCGATAGATGGCATAATGGTCACTCACCTATTGATCTCTGGCCATCCCTATTCACGGACTGTAACTTCCCCCGGATAACCTTAAGACAATTCACTTTGTTACTACATCCTCCAGGGAATTTCTTTCAATCAACTTCTATAAATGCTCTCTCCACAATTCTAAACACACTTCCGGATTGCTCCAGTGATCAAGAAGACACCTACACTTGGACAATAGACAAAAAAGGAAAATTCGCTGTTAAATCTTCCTACAAATTCCTTATTGATGGGGAACACGCTGCCAGCTTTACTCCCAATTCTAGAAAACCAAATCACCTAGCAAAATCACTTTATTCTGCTGGCTTGCCTGGGATAACAAAATACTTACTCTTGACAATCTCTTCAAAAAAGGATGTAACTTAAATGCGACTGACACATGTGTTTTATGCCATAATAATTCTGAATTGGTCGAACATCTCTTTATTCATTGTGAATTCATCAATCGAATTTGGTCCTTTTTTAGACAATTTCTTAACCTGGATTCCAATCCGGTCTCAGTCTCAAACATCTGGAGAACATGGCTCCCTTCCATTAAAGCCTCCCATTGAAACCTTTGTGACCTTAGCACTCGAGCAGTTTTTTGGAATTTATGGCTGGAACGGAACAATCGAATATTTAATTTGAACTGTTCATCTATTCATTCAATAATGTTTAAAACAGCTAACATGCTTCTTCCCTGGCTTTCTGCAGCTCCTGCACCTCACCCACAAGTAACACTGAAGCTTCTCAAAAAATCAAACGCTCCCTCAACTTCATGAGCACAAGAATCATAGATCATTCCGGCAATACAGAACATAACAGTGACCGAGAGTAGTCATCTCCACCCAGTAGCTTGGTCTGGCCTGTGACTCTAGGCGGTTGTCTTCACCGTTCAACCTTTTCTTTTCCTGCTTTTTACTTCCCTTATGTTATGTTGTATCCCTTACTACTGGTGAGGAACTTAGACCGGTTCCTTTTCCTTTGTGTGTTTGTTCTTTTGTCATTGTACTGCTTTATTCTGTTTTTAATAAATTATGATTTATCCACCTTATTATATATATATATATATATATATATATATATTGGGAGTTGTATATAAAGAACAAAACTCTTTTAATGATCATTATGTCATTTAAAATGTATAAATTACTTACAATTCATTTCTATGTGATGATAAAATATTTTTTATTATTTTTTAGAACCACCATTGACTTACCTGTGTTGTACAAAAAAAATTATGCCATAAAAATATTAGAAAAATGATTTTTTTATGTAAGCATGGACAAACACAAAATTATCGCTTTAAACACTTTTGTTTTTATCCTCTACAAATTGAAAGCCCATCTTTTTAATAAAACATAAATATATTAAATAGAGTATTCATGTCCACTGTTCTCCGATAAAAAAATTAATTAACAAAATATAATATATATTTTTTACAAAGTTGATAAGCATCAAAATAAAAGATAAATGGATACAGAAATATACCAATTATTGTGGTTTGATTAATTTTTTAGGGATAAATTTCCCGTCTTTCAAGATGAGATATTTTTAACATAAAACTCTCATTATTAATTATAAGCATGAATATTTATAGGTGGACTAGTCCACGGTTATTATAAAACATAATATTGAATAAGATATCAACAAATATGCATATTTAAAAGAAAAATTCGTAAAAGTTTAAAAGTCCAAATGAATGGTTGAGATCTGAAGAATCCAATCCAACGGCAAGAAATGACATGGCCGTGAATGCGGGCCCCACTAATTCGCTGACCTATCGTTCGGTGACTGGTATTGGGTTTCCTTCTCTCCCGCGTACCCCCATTCCGCCACCCATGGCCGCCTGTCCCGCCACCACCCACGCCTCATCTCCGATCATCATGACAAGCCTCCCTCGCTTTCAGATCTCTCCCCATTGCTTCTGCCTTCTTCTTATACCTTTTATTTTTCTCGGTTCTATTCCAGGTACCAATTTTTTTTCTTCTTTCTTTGATGTTTTTTTTGGCGAGGCCTTGTTTGTTTTTATTAAAAAGTCAGTTTTTTTTTGTTAATATATATTTTTTTGAATCATTGAATGGCATAGAATCAAGAGTACAAGTAATGTCCTTTGATTGGATATATCAATTTTGTTGAACATTTTGTTTTGGTGGCTGTATTGGGTTGGTATGCTTAATAGCATCAATATTGTACCAGTTTGCTGAAGCCTTGTGTTTTTCTTTTTCTTTTATATGCTTCTTTTTGCCGTAGAACCACAGTTTTTGTGAATATGCAATGTAAATTTGGGGTTGTATTTGGATGCTATGCTTAAGAAGTGTTTGATTTGGAGTTTATGCTTAGAATTTACAAGTTTGTGGTAGCTTGATGAGGCTTTGTTTGTTGTTTTCTTTTTTTTTTTCTATTAAAAATGAGTTTTTTTTTTGTGGATCACTTTTGTGCCATAGACTCGCAGTATATGCATTCATTGGTAGTGTGCGGATAATTTGGTTCACTTTTATATGAGCAAAATCTATATGGAAAATTGTTGCTAACTTGTGCTTGTGTGAAGTTTTTCTTGAATTTTGAACTTATTCTTCATCAAGATTTGTTATACTTGAACACATTGAGATTTTTTAACATCTTAATGTTGTTGATTTACTTTTATATGAATACAGAAATTGTTGCTAGCTTCTGCGTGAACAGAGGTGTTCATAAATTTTGTAGTTGTTTTTCATCAAGAATTGTTGTGATTTAGATTTTCAGACATCCTACTTATGTTAAGAGGTACCAGAAAATATATAATTTGTTGCAATTTTGAGCTTGAATTGAGTTGCTCATAACTTTTGTAGGTACTCTTTCGACAAAAACTGTTAGACTTAGATCAATTGAGATTTTCGACACTCACGAGTGGCTGGCTTCTAGCGCGACAGTCTATTTCCATTGTAATGGAGAAAACAAAACCATTCTGCCAGATGTCAAGGAGAATCACTTCTTGTACACTTTCAAAGGTGAAGAGTCATGGCAGGTTTGAAGTTCACTACCTCATTCATCATAAATTATTACTTGTATACCATGTCTATCAGTTTTTACATGATTTACATGAATTTCAGCCACTAACAGAGCTAGACAACAAGAAATGCAAGCGATGTGGTCTGTATGAAATGGACAGTATCAAATCCGATGATATATTCGATGAATGGGAACTCTGCCCTGATGAATTCATCAATGGAGAATACGAGCACATTAAGGACATGGAATTCATTGCCACATTCATCTGCAATGAGTGTAAACCTGTTGTTAGTATGTTTTTCTACTCATATCCCATGACTGATTATATCGAGCAGCGAAGAACAAAACTATATTTCTCAATCACTTTATCTTTTTATTTTGCTTGTAGATTCAACTCAAGCTGTTGCAAATAAGAAAGATGAAGAGAAGAGAATGAATGTGACAATGGTGGTCATAATTAGTGCCTTAGTCTCCATTGCTGCAACTGCTATAACTGTTACTGCTTATAAATATTGGCAGAAGAGAAAGAGAGAACAAGATCAAGCACGATTTTTAAAGCTTTTCGACGAAGGTGATGACATTGAGGATGAGCTCAGTCTATGATTTATTACAACAACATTGTAATACTATTTTTGTACAAACTATATTTACCACATAGATTTACTTTTATCCCTTTGTAATTTTTTTTTTTTTTTTGAAATCATGATTTCAAGGAGAAATTTATATGAGAATTTTATCAGAATATTTTGTTAAACAGATAAATTTCAGTCATTAGGTTCAGAAAGAAAATATGATTGTTGAAGTTTAGTTGGAGACCACGTGATATGCACGTGTTACGCAATGTTCATTTCAATTTCTCGATTTGCCACGTCATCGATCCGGCCGTGAGAAACTCTTGAATCGTAGCCGTGCCTTTGCTGAAGATCTACGGTAAATAATGCCTCAAAGGTTTCCTGAGGATCAAACCCGAGCTTCTCTTCACTATAAATAACCCTCAGCTTCTGTCTCAGAGACATCGATCAAAATCCCCAAATTTTCTCGCCAAGGTACGAGCGCAATCCCTAATTTGTCAATCACTCTGGGAATTAGGGTTAGGGTTTGGGTCTTCTTGCTCATAGATTTCTCTGTTCTAGCAGGAGTTCCGATCTCTCACCGAGCTAATCAAATCGACGATGTCTGGACGCGGGAAGGGAGGCAAAGGGCTCGGAAAGGGAGGAGCCAAGCGTCATCGCAAGGTCCTTCGAGATAACATCCAAGGAATCACGAAGCCAGCGATTCGCCGTCTCGCACGCCGAGGTGGTGTGAAGCGAATCAGTGGTCTGATCTACGAGGAGACGCGCGGTGTGCTCAAGATATTTCTGGAGAATGTCATCCGCGATGCGGTGACATACACGGAGCATGCGAGGAGGAAGACCGTAACAGCCATGGACGTCGTCTACGCCCTGAAACGTCAGGGACGCACTCTCTACGGCTTCGGCGGCTAAATTTGTGAGGTGATTCAAAGTCTTGCTGTCAAGAAGAGTGATGGGCGATGTGTTTAGGGTTTTATCTTCTTTTCTCTTGCATTCCTTGATCTTGGATTCTAGGGTACTTTTAGTTGCGTGTTAGTGTGTGCAAATCCGTGGTTGTATACTTTGATCTATGAATGCTATGCGGACTTCTTGCTTCCATGTTGATCTTTGGGTTCACTTTTGGTGTTTTCCTGAACTTCTTTCGTAGTTTGTCTTTCTGGTTGAATGACTTTCAAGATTTTAGATTTTTGTTTAATTATTTTCATGTTAATCTGTTCATTCAATGATAAATTGCATCTGTTTTAACAAATATAAAATATATTTAGTTCTTTATGAAAATTTTTTTTTATTCATTTTAAAGTTCATATTTGAAATATATTCATAATTAATGTTTAATTTTGAAATTTAAAAGTTTGCGAACTTGTTATTTTTATTTTTGGAAAGATTTTGTAATATATACAAACCTTTATAAGTGGACATGAGAGAGAGAGAGAGCCTTCCCTAAAATGAATATATTTGAAGTTAACAACGCACGTCAAAGTTCCAATATCTTCCAAAACCAACATCACATCTTTAGCGAAACATTAACTAGTAACAGTCATATATATATATAATCAAATTCAATGACCATTTTTGTTATCTTTGGCCAGCCAAAATATTTGAACAGCGGCCACATTGTTCACCAACCTAAATGAATTAAAGTAAATCATTAATCAAAACACAACCTTGTCTTGGAAAAGAATGGTTCCTGGCTTTACTGTATACAAACCATATGCCATAAGAGGGGTGCAGGGTTTCCACTAAGAAAAACATGCCAGCGAACAAAAAGAATGCTGCATAGGTGTGTAGTGTGTAATTAGTTGGACGAAGTTAAATCCCACAGAACCAAGACCTCTGGCTCAGGCTCACGCACATGCACATATAAATAAAGGGCAAAAACCCACGATCTGTAGTATGTATAACACTGCAGACCTGTTTACAGACATAATAAATCCACAAATTACATGTTGAGCGAGATTGTTAGTGATTAGTTACTCAGGCTAGAGCTAAGAAGAATTGCTGCTCATAAAATTTAGGGCCAACTCATGAGCAAGATGTGCCCTTCCTTAATTGGCCATTGTTTCACCAATTAATAACCCATCTCATGCATGACTACTAAATACATACTACAAAACATAGTCTAGATAACTGGTTTCAATCTTCAATCAACATGGAATGGAGCATTCCATGCTATTTAAAATGAAAGTATGGTGATTTCAATTTTGGAAGCCACCATATGGTATCTAAAACTGGATGTAGACTATACACAAAAAACGAATATGATTTGACAGGCAAGCGGAGAGAACAACACCATGAGGTTCTTAAAATCAATAGGATGAAGAAACACAAAGGAAGCTGATTGATAAGAACACATTCTCCAAACCCTATAACTAGATTGATAAAATGGCATTATTTATAGTGTGCCAAATGGCTGCTATCAAACCCCTTCACCTTTACACAATTGAAATAGTAGGGGATCATATAACTATTTAACAACCGAATTGGTCTTAGAGATGACAAGCCATGCCCCTTTAAGGATTATACCAGCAACCTATTTACGCCAAGCCAAATATACCCATGGTGAAGGTAGACTGAATCTAAACAGGCATAGCTAATATTGAGATGTCCAGTTAAACTTCAAGAACAATAAGAAAACCCTGATGCTAAGTAAAACCTTTTCTTTCTACTCTCCTCATGCCTCATGCCAAATTTCTAGTGCATAAGTACTGGAAGTATCATTTGTAGCAGCATGTTTGTTAACTTACATTCTATGCCTGTACATATGTTTACAACCCGGAAATTCAAGAGGAACAATAACTAGAAAGAGCGAAGGTAGACTCATCACACAGATATTTTCCAAGCTAACACAAAACAACAAATCTGAGTGCCAGCATTCTATCCTTCAGCAGCTAAAATCAACAGTGAGCAAGCTCTTATATCTTTTATCAGAAAACAAATCAAGAAACATGCGGAAACAGGACAAAGAGAAAACACTGAAGAAGCTACATAACATGGAGAAGTTCCTTACACGGAAGTCAACAGGCAGTTAAGCAGATAAGATGGCAAGACACAGCAATTCGTAGTGAATAAAAAATCCTATAGGTAAATACTGGCACAGAATTGTTCTTGTGATAACACTATAAGTCAAGAAGTGAAAAGCAGCAAACCAGTGTTCAACTACCGGACCCTTCAAAGCTCGAATTCCTCTTCACGGAGTGCTGCCTGAGCTGCCTCCTCTTCATCCTCGTCAAGCACAAAGTACTGGTTCCTCTCCACGGGCCTGAACATAAAGAACATAACTGCATAGAATGCCAAGCTCGCGGTCTCCTCCGCTGCAACACTCACCCACCTGTACTTGTATGCTGTGATAGTCTTCAGTGCAAACACAACAATCCTCGTGAAATACAAATACCCAACCACAATGATATAGAATTGCCTAAAAAGTGTAAGCTTTGAGAGGTTCCTCGCGGCCTTCCCATCTGTTTTTGACGTTTCCCGAAGAGATCTGATCGACCAAATGATGGGGAAGAGGATGGCGCAGCAACAGATGATGTCGATGAGGAGGAAGACTTGGTTCCATGTGACCCAATCGCGGATGAACGGCCCTGTCTCCCCTATAACAGTGGAGGCAATATTGGCAATGACCTGGAGGGGAATTAAGATCATGAGCACCTTCTTCTCCCGGTCCTGAAGGAATGGCTTGAGGAATGACCATCCGGTGCCGATGAGGACGATGACCGTGAAAAGGAGGACACCCTTTAAGAACTGGAAAAGATAGAATAGGATGTCCCAGCCATGGGGGCTGCCAGTGGTGCGGATGTAGTGCTGATCCTCGGCAGCGAACAAGAGGTTGAGGACCTTGGTGAGGAGAAGGCCGGCCATGAGGAAGTGGATCCGGTGGGCGGAGAGGCGGTTCTTGAAGAAAACGAGATGAGACCAAGCGGCGAGGAAAACGATGTAGACGAGAGCGAAGACGAAATAGAGAGAAGGGACGGGGGCCTGGCCGACGGAGAGGTAGTCACGAGTGCCATCCGTCCGGGTGTTGTACATCTCGGTGTGGACGGACATGGTGACTAGGGTTTCCGGCGCACAGTTGGCGAAGAAGAGGCTGTACTGATCGGGGAGGGAGATGGGGAAGGAGTTGTTATAGCGGCCATTGGAGAGCTCGTGGAAGGTGAACAGAGGGCGGACGAAGGAGCTGGAGAGGACGCAGCCCGGAGCCTCGGATCGTTGCTGAGATTGGGATTCGTAGAGGGCTTGGATGAGGTTTTCCTCGGAGAGAAGGAAGAAGCCGAGGACGTTGGGGTCCGGCGTCGCAAGGTTGGATGTGAAGGTGGCGTCGGAGAGGTTGATTATGACCAAGCCGTGGGGCGTGAAGCCGAACTCCTCCAAGAGGATCAT
The DNA here is from genome assembly GCA_020875875.1 of Dioscorea alata. NCBI lineage: Eukaryota > Viridiplantae > Streptophyta > Magnoliopsida > Dioscoreales > Dioscoreaceae > Dioscorea > Dioscorea alata. Next base: position 26,434,810 of record CM037028.1, read on the forward strand.
CGGCCGTGAGTCAGCAGTGATCTTCAAATTCTTGATCTCCGCCATGGATGACGAGATCAAGGAAAGAAGAAGGAGTAGGAGCAGCGATGGAGATCGAGATCTCTCCATGGCGAGAGCTTCAGAGATCTCTAATGGCGAACGAGGACAAAGAGAGGACTCGGGTTGGACTTCGTTTTATAGAGAGAAAGATAAAGGAATCGTGCCGTCAATTTTGGGTCGTTGGATTTGCCTCCATTTATGATGAACGGTCAGATGGAGTTTGCTTGAGTTTTACGGGAAGGTAGATCCTGACCGTTCGATTGATTTTCCAATCACACGGTTCAGATCGGACTTCGCTTTCAAATGGGTTGGGTGTGCTTTCTTGTTGGTTAACGGACAACCCAAGGACTAGTTTTGAATTGGGCCTAAACACGATGGAGTTTTTGGGTGAGGCCCAGCCGACTTACCGTTTACCACGTGATATGCACGTGGTAGTTATGTGACTGGTGACTGGTGACTCGTGTCCCGAAATTACTGTGACAATCTACCAACTCCGAGTTATCTTGGCGTGGTCTGAGTGTGAGTTTGATGATATAATGATTTTATAATCTAATTAATTTACTATAAATAAATCTTTTGATTGATAATTTAAGTTAACTATAATTAAACTTCAGAAAATATTAAGGGGAGGAAATGTCAAATTATACTACACGTTTTCAGTTTTCCGGACTTGTAATGTCATCCAATAAATGTCAAGTTTGACCAGTAACTTCGTAGTTCGTACACTTAAATTTATTTTTTTATAATGTAAAAAATTATATATATATATATATATATATAGAGAGAGAGAGAGAGAGAGAGAGAGAGAAAGAGAGAGAGAGAGGGAGATCATCCGGGTTGGCACATAGAATATTACAGATGATCAATCAGAGCGGGGTGTAAATAATGGGTGGATGCGTGAGATTTATTTTATTACTATTGCAATGAAAATCGAATGGTCGAAATAAAAATACTATTAATCACTTTTTTTTACTAGTATTACTGTTCGCAAAATATTGTTTATCATATTAAGCACAATACTATTTAAAAAACAATGTTTATAAAAATAAATCATGTCACTCATAGGATTTAAATCCAACATTTAATAATAAGAGGTTTGTAAATAACTTATCTACGAATGTCCCTAGAATATCAGCCCTTATATACATATATAAATACTTTTTTTATAAAATGGATGGATTATATCTTAACAATGTTTTGTGAGAAGAATGAGAGGAAGTTAATCTCTTAACCTCTCTCTCAATCCACAAGAAATAGAGTTACTATTCTTTTGTTTGTAGAGATAGTATATTAAAATAACAGTTACAAAATAACAAATTTACTCACATCAAATTTCTATAAAAACAGGAAGAAAAAATAGAAAACACAATGTTGCCGATTTCTATTTTAATTAATTAATATGATAAAATCAACATTTGTATAATATTATCTTTTGAAAAAAAATTTAAAATTTTGTATTTTTCTGGTTTGATTTATTAGGACTGGCCATCTAATTATCATATAATTTCCTCTCATGAATTAATGTGCGTTATTATATATTTATTTTTTATAACACCGATAACTGTTTTTTAGGGGAAAAAAATTAATATTTAGAATACTATAAAATTAAATCAATAGGGGCAATTATTCCAATTGGATCAAATAAAACTCCTTGCTAAAAGTTTGGATCATTCACTTGGAATGGCATAATGTACATTGAAAATTCCATTTATAGTATTATATATATATATATATATATATATATATATATATATATATATATATATATATATATATATATATATCACAGTAAGAGTTGGATTACTTGTTAACCACTACGATCTAAATAATAACAAAATTATACACAATTATAAATTATAAATTTATATAATATTTATATAAATAATAGTTGTTAGATAATCAATGGCGGTAAATAAACATTCTTTATAAATCGTAATCTATATGTGTACGTACACAAATGACTTAGACCTATATATCTATAATTAACCAAACCCAAAACCAACTTGTAACCGGAACCAAAACCCGAACCTTAACACTCTAGTTTATGTATATAATTTATAATTTATAATTTATAATTTATAAATATAATACTCTTTCACGTAAACCCAGCGTCGTCGCGCATGCAAAAAAAAAAAAAAAAAAAAAAAAGTCTTAATTTTAGAAGGTCTCGCGGGATCCATGGTGGACCTCTGACCCTCCCCTCCGCTTCTCTCTCCCCAATCTCCATAGCTCTCCTCTTCCCTTCTCTCACTCTCCCTCTTCGTTCCCCGAGGGCCAACCCCCTTTTGCCCATTTCCCAATACCAATTCAGTCCTACTCCAATCGATGTCTTGGCTGAGATCAGCTGTGAACAAGGCCGTCGAGGTCAGCGGCCGTAGGACCAGCGTTTCACGAACCGTCCGGAGTTATGCCGACACCTTCGCCGGCGGCGCCAGGATCCTCCAAGATCGCATTGTAATCCCTCCCTTTCTTGAATCTTCAATCAAAATTTTGACTTTTGATTTTTTGATTTTTTTTTTGATGGATTGGAAATTGGGCTGGGTCTGATCAGGGTATGCGGAATCGAAGAAGTTTTAGGAACACTATGAAGAGACTTGAGGAGATTGCTATTTCGAGTAAGGGAGAGGAGAGGGTTCAGCTCCTTAGGAGATGGTTGGTCGCATTGAGGCAGATTGAGAGAGTGCCCGGAGGTATTGTGGATGATAGAGATTCAGTTCCTTATGATAAACTTAATTCCCCTAATCGAAATGCTTCTCTGGTGAGTTCATAGATCTTTTTCATTGGACCATTGATTGATTGATTGATTGATTGATTGATTGATTGATTGAAAGGTTTGTCTCTGTTCTACATTCAACGATTTGAGGATGCTAGCTGTGATTCAGCATACCCAATTTGTTTTAATTCAATGTGTGTACCTTTTGGATAATTGATAGTAGAAATGAGAACAATCCCTTAATTAGTTGTCTATGAATGAACAGGACTTATCTTATTGTTCTGATGTGGGTGGTGATCTCTCCAATTTCCGGGAGGTGTTCCTCCAGAGTCAAGCTCTCGAAGGCATTACAATGTCCATGGTGAGCTCTGACTTATCTGTATATTATATAATAATTCTTTTGATAACTTTTTGGTAAATTAATCCACCTGGAAATTTACTTGTTCTTGTACTCAGTGCTATATCTGGGTAACTGCATGCGTTCTTACATTCAGATCAGAAGTTCAATTCTAGTTCTTCAGAAACTTTTAATTTGAAAATCATCAAATAACTTAGATTCTGAACATTATATTACCACAATTTTTTCATGCTGATCAAGGAGGTTAACCGCAGGTTGACTCTTTTGTGTGACTCAGATTCTGGAAGAACCAAATGATGAAGAAGCTTCACTACTCTTGGAGATATTTGGGTAAGTTTGACTACCAACAGAATATTTTTGCATGCCTGTCATGTTCCTGTATATTCATCATAGTCATGTTTCTTGATCTGTGCTCAAGATAACACTTCATGCTCTTTTAACATGTTCTAACAATGGTTTCATTCTTTTGAAGCTCTGTATGAGCTTTAGGATTGATAACTTTAGTGAAAATCTAATCACATGATATCACTAATTATTATTCTATATGTTGTGGATTTGGCACGAGTAAAATAAATACTAAAACTATCATTTTGAATTTATCGATCCAATAGGTTGCTATCTAAAAGCCCTTTTTGGTTGACTATTTGCAGACTCTGTTTTACAGGAGGGAAGGAAGTCCAGAGTACAGTCATTGGCAGCATAAGAAATTTAGCCAAGGCATTCTCACATTACCAAGATGAAGTTCTGGTATGGTTTCTGTTATATCATTTGTCTTTTCCAGCAACTATACATTAAAATTGCTAGCAAGTTATCAAGTTCACTGAGTTGTTTTTCTGAGTATTAGTCTGAGTAATGGCAACAAAGTAAAAGATTTTATTATGTCCATGTTTCTCCTGAGCATTAGACAAAAGTTTGCCCTTGTGAATAATTGTTCTGATACTGTGTTTGCTATCTGAGGTCATTGCCTCAGATTGTCATGTAATCACCTTTTTTGTTAACAGTGGACATGATATTGTTTGATTCATATCATTGTGCTTATTTTAACAGTATTGATCAGGTGGTTATTTGGTTAGAATTTACAACAGCTCTTCCTAGAATACATTGATGGATAAAGTGAATAGTTGGAATCTTTCTGTTTTCAGGTCAAGCGAGAAGAGTTGCTCCAGTATGCTCAAAGTGCCATTTCAGGCCTGAAATTGAATCCTGAACTTACGAGGTCATACTAGAAACTGCGCTACACATTTCTTTTTCTTGATATTTTTGCTTCTGTCATCTCTATACATTCATGATCTGCTTGTCTAAATTGTGTGCAATTTTTTGTGTAATTTTTAGATGATGCATTGGAACTTGATACCTTGCCAAATTGTTATTTACAGGAAATAATTGGTTAGCAACTTAGGGTAGTTTGCAATCTACAGGGACTATTTAAACAGTGAATTTTATTTTTCCTGTTGTTAGTTGTGGATGTGCTTCATTTGTAGACTTATAATTTATAGCGTTGGATATCATGATCTAAGGCCACGAGATGATTTAAGATCAGCTCCAAGCCCCTTCTACAGAAATGTATTTGAAATTTTTAACTTGAATTTCTTGACTGTCATAATCTTCTGATAATTTCAGAATAGATGCTGAAGCCTCTGAGTTGTGGAAAAGCGTTAATAAAATGAAAGGACTGCAAGTTTCTACGCCCAATGGCTTGGACATGACATCGAGAGACACAGCTCTTCCAACAGTTGAGGTAATAAGTTTAAAGGCTGTCATGTTGTTATTATTCCCACATGGACTTGCACTCTAGGAGACATATTCTTGACTAATTTATGTTGATAGCCTTGCTTTACATTGATTGTGCTTTGTATTATCGGTATTGCTACATTAATTTAATTTATTTTTGCAGGCTCTCAAAAATGCACTTGCAGAAATTCAACTATGTTCTAGATTGGAAATGCTATTGCTGAAGAAGCAATCCATAAAGAATGGAGACTCTGCGGAGAGCCACTCTCAAAAGGCATGCTCTTTGTTCTCTTATAATCACTGCTGTTTTGCAGCTAAGCCTATTTATTTCTAATTAACTGCTTGTGCTAGTTTTCTGCTCCCTATGCATAATGCAGACACAAGCATGCTCCATACACCATGAAATTCATAATTTACTTGCCTATGTTACATTTTTCATCTTTTTCTTCCTTTGCATGCATGCATTTCTTTTGAACATGATATGAATTTAACTGATAATCTTTTTATTTCTTTTTATCCAAACGGCAGGTTCATAAGTTAAAAATTTTGGCAGAATCTCTTGCTAACTCATCCTCAAAAGCAGAAATGCGTATTGTTGATCAAAGGTCATTCCAGAATTCCTCTATTTAGTTTTATTATTTACTTATATATATGTTAGATTGTGCTCTAATCTATTGAATTCTCTTGAGGACATGTATTAATAGAACACAATCAGCGACAATAATGAATAATGACATTAGTGTTCTATGTCAGAGTTATGAGATGAGTGATAAGAATAGTTGATTTAAAATTTTAACTACATCCTCAGTAGTTCTATGTAAATATTGCTAAAGTGTTTTCTGATTTAAAAACAGACGACAGACTGAAGAGGCGCATAACTTTCGTGTGGCTAAAGCTAGTGAAGTGTCTGAAATTGAGAAGGTATATTGCTGATAGAACAAGATAAACTTTTCGAAAAAATTGAGTGAAGTCCTTTGAGAAATTGTTTGCACTAGTACTGAGTCTCTTATTCTTCTTCTTCTTCTTCTTCTTCTTCTTCTTATTATTATTATTATTTTCAGGAATTGGTGACTGAGATTCTTGACCTCGAGAGGCAAAGAGATGAACTCGAGGTTGAACTAAAGAAGGTAACTATGTTTTGGTTTTCATGTATACCCATTGCTTGTTTTGTGATCATATATACAAAATTCTGGTTGAAATGAATATTAGATCAATACCCGCTTGACCGCTGCTCTCACAAGACTTCAGAAGAGCAGGGAAGAGAGAAACCAGTTTGATGAAGCCAGTAATCAAATTGTCCTTCACTTGAAAGCAAAGGTCTGTATCCAATATCTCCTACTTTCTACTTGCATGTAATTTGTCTACAAAGCATACTTTTCTGTGCTTGAGCCTGAAAACTTGTCAAAAATATTTACCTCATCACTAATTATAGGAAGATGAACTCTCAAGATCTGTTGCTTCATGTAAACTAGAAGGAGATGTTGTCCACACATGGATTAATTTCTTGGAGAGTACCTGGGTTCATCAGTCTGCCAATACTGATCTGAAGGAGAAACAGACCAAGTATGTTTATAGTTATTATGACATCTTCGCAAATTCTTTTGCCATCTGATTTTTCAGTCTCTAGTAGTACCATTTTATTCACCAAAAAAATTAAATTAAATCTCCTTTTTATCTTGAAGTGACGAACTTGAGAAATATGAAAGCTACTTTATGAAATTGATCAAACATCACCTTTTGGCTTGCAAGGTATTAGTCCATATCATCCTTGAAAGATAATATTCCGTTATGTTCTCGTATGTTGACTGTACTATGTTTCTTTCGTAGGTGGAGGTGGGATCTTGCCTAACTCATATCAAGACAATTGTCGACAACTTGAAAATATTCTCCGAGGGGTACTGTATTAAGATTTTTCTTCCATTGTTTTTCTTTGGATGAGAATTCATAATGCAGATGTTGTGCTTCTTGTGTCAATGCACAGGTCAACAATAAAATCAATAGCAAGCGATGATATCTCAAATGAAACAAACCCCCGGCAAATTCTTGAGGAGGATTATCTAAAAGCCGAAACAAAGGTATAAATAAATGCCTTCTCTCAATCTGATTGCCTATCATATGACAGAAGATTGCTGTTTTTCTCAGATAGTGACAGCCTTTAATGTTGTTGATCACATGAAAGAACTTTTTTATCTAGAACAAGAAAACCCTTTCAGGTATGATTTATTTATCCAATATGTCGCTATTGCCGTCATTTTCAATTCAAGTTTATGGAAATTCCAATCTGCAATTTATAACACAGGAAACAAGATCCTCAAGTTAAGGAACTATTTAATGATGTTGACAAACTGAGAGTTGAATTTGGATCCATTCAAAGACCAACATTAGAGATTGAAATTTCAAAAGACAAAGTGAGTGTCTCAGAAGGTACATTACAATCACAGAAGACATCTCATTCAGCAAAGACAACATATTCACCAATGTCTAGAGGAATTGAATCTTCCAATTCAGCTGCATTTGTGATAGACCTTCAATCAGAGAAGGAAATGGAAAGACTAGAACCTGATTTGTTTCCAATGAGCACTGGAAGCTCACATGAAGAGATAGCTGGATGGGAGTTTGATGAACCTGAACATGAACAAAGATACAGTGAATCAGCAGAAAAAAACCAGAGCTGAGCAAACTGAATCAGCAACAACAAAACAAACAGGCCTTCAAGGATATTTTCTTTTTCTTTTTTTTTTTTTAATTTTTTAATTTTTTTTCTGTTAATCCAGTTGGCCATCTCATTCTTTATACACAACAAAGACAGTGAAATACCTACAATTTATTCAACATATACATTGAGCAGGGAGTGCATTTTTTGATTCATTGAATATGTTTTATTTGTAGATTCATTATTTGGACAAAACTAATCCATCTCCTGCTCTTGTTTTCTAATATTTCGTATTTTGTAACGTAATTATTGCATTAAGACCATTTTTTTTTTATATAAATATTATGTCTGTACAAACTTTTTAACAGTTGATTATTGAATTTCTCCCCAAGAACTGAGGGTATGATTGAACACTTAACGACATTTAAGTTTTGACGGAACAGCCATGGATGGATGGTGACTAACCACTTTTGGTGGCTCATGGTTGCTTATGTACCCTTTAATTTGATGTATATATTTATTCAATTTGAACTACATATTCTTATATTTGTACTTGTAGTAGCTATAATTTTAATATATTTTGGTGAATTTATTTATTTTATAAATATATTATTTAATTTCATGTCATAATAAATTACTTGCCGAGCGCAAGCTAGAAGACATAATAAATTATTTATCGAAGACAAGTCAGAAGACCGAATCACATAATAAATTAGTTGTCGAGGATAAGTTAGAAGTCTAAATCTCTTAATTTTTGTTATTGAGTGCATATATTGAATGATTCGCCGTAATTCTTAATATTTTAAACACATTGGGAAAAAATAATTTGCATATGTTTGATAAGTATTCTTCCTACTTTATTAGCCCTCCATTTTTATCATCTTGTACTTGTCTTTTTAGAAAAATATAAATGAAAGATGATGATGTCAACCACAATAAAATTCAAGATTTCCAGAAGTTTTCATCGAAAGCTAATTCATATGTCATAGTCCTAGTCCTAATAATTATCAAGGAGACATATGGCCCATGTTATATTCTCTGATTTTTTTTTTTTAAACCTTTATTTAAAAAAGAAAACAACCCATTGTTATTATCTGAACAAATTCTGCCGGCTAATTTATCCCCCAAACAAAACCAAAAAAAAAAAAACCCAAAAACTAAAAAAAATATTATTAGTATTAATGATAGTATAAACTATTATTTATAAATTAGAGTCACTATTTTCTATCACTACGCCAACAGAACGACAACTTGGAACCCGAACCCGAACCCGAAGCCCAACTTAAGCCCGACCCTGAGCCCAAACCCGAACCTGAACCCAAACTCGGGCTCGAACCCAAGCGAGGACCCGGAGAAATAGAAACAAGCTCCTCTATCCGGTTCCTAACATCCTCCGGCGAATACCTCACCACCGCGGAGCCGGCGCTGCCGCCGAGCAACTCCCTGCACCGCCAGTAGAATCCCCGGTAAGCCGGCACCACCATTCGCACAGCCGATGCCCGGACTTCGTCTCTCGCTGTCTTGTCCACCACCACCCACTCCGCTTGATTCCGGGAAGCCTCCTCAAATACAGCATTGAAGGCCTTCATTGATTCTCCGGCCTCCGCCGCCGTCGCTACACCAACGGCCGGGATCGCCGCCGCCACCGTCGCCCAAACCAGCCTCTCGTAGTTGCCCATATAATGACGAACTTTGGCGGAGCGCCTTTGAAGCCATTCGTCTCCGAGGATTTCTTTGAGCTCGGATTCACTGATCTTGTTCACAATGTAGTGGAGATTGTTAGCTAAGAACAGGTAGGATTGGCCGACGTGTTTGTAGGCCTCGGCCTTGCCGTCGAGCTTGCAGAGAAGGACGAAAACCAGCCATGATATCCTCTTCGCCATTGGAGATGAGAGAGAGCTTTCCTCTAGATCTGGGTCTTGGGGCGATGATGGGTTTGAATTGGCGAGGATATTGGCGAGTGGGAGCTTGTAATCGCCGAGGAAAACGAGGTAGTTGATGACGTACCGTGTGAGAGGGTGGACCCCACCGCCTGAAACTGCTGACCTGGACGCGTCTTTTTGGATGAGTGCTTCGAAATCGGCGAGGAGAGAGTTCGCTGTTTCTTCGAGTTTTTGCAATGAGGTTAGGGTTTGGGAGAGGACGCTGGTGGTGGATTCGAAGGAGAAGAGAGACTTGATCGAAGGGAGGAGGGTGGAGATGGTGTCGTAGAGGTCCAGGATTCGGAAGAGCTTCTCCGGCGTGGATTTGGTTTTGGCGATGGAGTCTGGGAAGGAGAGAAGGGCGGTGGCGGCGTCACGGGTGATGTCGGCGAAGCAGGACTCGAGGATGGAGTTGGAGCCGGAGAAGACGTGCTCGGCTAGAGTAAGCTCGCCGGAGAAGAGGGTTTGGATGGCCGGACCGGTGGCGCGGAGCCAGGACTTGATCTTGAGCTCGAGGATGTCCCAATCGAGCTTCTGGATCTGGGACGAGGAGAGCCGCTCGAAGCCAAGACGGTAGAGGCCCTCATCGACGATGGATTTCCGGTGGGTTTTATAGATCCGGACGTATTCCTTGCCATACCCTGCGGCGATCATGGCTTCAGATATGGCCCGAAGGTCGTTGGCGGCGGGGACGGCATCGGAAGCCGACGAGATCTTTTCCTCGTCGGATAACTCGTCGTTGCCGGAGGAGCTGGAGGTGCGAGCGGAAATGGATTCCAGAGGATCAGGGGAGGAAGACAGAAGAAGCTCGAGCTCGAGCTCGAGCCGGCGGATTGCCGCCTGCATCAGAGCCTGTGCACGGACGAGGGCGCGGGAACGGACGGCGGGGTCGCCGGCAAGTTCATCAGACGAGAAGAAGAGCATGGCACGCTGGAGGTCAGCGACGGCGCGAAGAAGGAGGCCAGCCTCGCGCTTATCCGACCGGAAAAGTGACGTCATTCTCGCCTCGAGATTCGTGCTCGGGTCCCATCTCTTGATGATGGATTCAGTGAGGACGATGTTCTCGTCCATCATCGTTGCAGAGAAGGTCTGGCGGGAAGGAGAACAAGTTACACTGGATGAACGGCCAAGATAGTAGCTTGGAGATGGAGGAGCAGTTAACGAACGGCCATGATTGGAGATTGGATCATGGAGGTGCTGGGGATGATGGCTCTCGTGATAAGAGCCAAAGAAAAGAGCTCGAATTCCAAAGCGTGGCATTTTTGTAATTACAACGCAAATATGCTCAAGTCCCTGAAGAATGGGAAGAGACAAGAGAGCCATCGAGATATATATAGAGAGATAGATAGATAGATGGACGGCTGAGATTGCGTATTAGAGGACGTTAATACTAATATGAAATTAAACAATGCGTGTGGGTGTGTATCAAGGAAAATAGGACTAAATTAATCAATGTAGTTATCACCTTTAATTATAATTTAATTATAATGCATCTACTTATGCAAGTAAGCTAACGCCTTATTCAAGCCCCACTCGTCACATTGTAAAATGAGAGGAAAATATTTTATTTTTATCTTAAGTTTACAAGACTAGTTGCGTATCTACGACAAATTCATTGAAATCATAAATTATTTTTTATGGTGGAATAAAAAAAATATTATGACATACAGTTGTGATTTAGGGTGAATGTAAGACAAATTAGCAAATCTATAAGTTTACGTTCATTTTCATATAATTAAATTAAATATATATTTAAAAAAATTAAATGGTTTTTGAACACGCGGAAACGTAGAAATATCAAATATTACGTTGAAATGGTCTTTGATTTCATAGCACATATGCATCGTAGCAGCCGGCGAGAGTCGGCTCCAACAACGGCGTGGCTTGGTTTGATCTGTTGTGTTGTAATGAATACCAAACACCAGCACAATGCCACGTGTCATGATTATTGCGGATGATTCTTGTAGGACCCATTGTATTCAAGATCTGACTGAGGTCATTTAAATTTCTTCTAATTTTCTATTTTATGATGCACTCGTGGGTTCATTTTTATTTTTATTCTTTCTCTTAAGGCTCATTTTTATGATAGTTATTATATTTATTATTTATTATATATTTGATTAGATTTTTCTAAATAATGATTTACTCATGTAACTATCGTTGTAATTGGCCAGTCTTAGTATATTTAAATTTTATTTAATAAGTCAGAATCCGACTTTTTTTATTTTATTCATTAAAAATATATTGTCATAAAACGACAAATCTTTTGTGGTGTCAAGTTGAGAAAGAACAATATATTTGCTTAAAAAATAAAATAAATACATATATAATAATTCGTAATTAAAAACGATGAATTGATCCATTTCATTTAGTAAACAAACATGTCATTTTCTCATTTTAAGAAACATGTTTTTTTCCTTCTCATAAAATCCAAAATAATTAATAGGGCAATAATTTTATAAAAAAAAAATTAATAGGCCAATAATGTTGACTCCTGCATAAATAAATAAATAAATAAATAAACATTATTTGATGTTTAATTTTTCAAGGCAACATAATATCAAGATAAGTTCAACACTAAAATAATGATTAAATACAACAATTTAAAAAAGAAAAAGAAAAAACCATTAAAACTTGAACCGCGCGTTCATTGTCCCATTGTAAGAGAAATTATCAACAAGCTTAGTAATTAGTACACCCATATGAATATGATTAAATATATTATATACATACATATATATATATATATATATATATTATTTACAAAATGCAAAGACTGAAATGAAGAAACATGGAACCACAACTAATTCAAGCATCAATAAAGATAGCCGTCTTATTTGAAAAGACACGTAATGACAACATGGCTAACATGCAATCCATACAACTTATCTCTCTACCTCTCACTCCTTACATATTAATGTATTTATCTAACATACATATGTATATAAATATATCTTAAAGATTGACTCTATGTTTGTTTATATATTATGAACTAGTCTTTGTCTTGAAAAACATGTAAATGTACTTTCTAGTACTATCTTCCTTAACGTTTGACTAGAGTTATCAAACACTGTTTTGGTTCCACTTGCTTGACATTAGTGTTATTTAATAATTCAAGAAGTCAAAATATCTGTCACTATTAACTAATGGCAGCTGAGTTGTGGACATGAGAGCAACCTTTGTTTGTTGATAACTTGATAAGACTTCTTTCATTTCATTGTCTCATTGCTTTAATCTTGTACTTGTGTCAATCCTCAATATATACATATATACATATATTATTCATAAGGTATGTATTGCTCCTTGTGTATCCACACATGCAAGTGGGTACCTATTTTATCCAACGGCCGCACGTTAGAAATGCGAATAATTATATATTAAAAAAAAAATATTTGTAAATTATACTCTATTCGATACTTTTTACTTGTTCGATTTGAGAAGTTTATTTAATTATTTTTACATATCAATTTAAAAAATATGTGAAGGTTTCAATAGTTTTTTATTTTGAATATACTCATATTTTTTAAATATTTTTTAAAAAAATAAAACACTTTATTGAGAAAGAATAAAAGATACAATTAAATTATTAAAAAAAAACTAATAAATTTTTTATGGTATTTAAATTGAGGTAATTTTGAAAATTTGATATCATAAATTAATTAAAACAGATATGTAAAATAGGAAAGAAAAGAGTAACTAACATTATTAAGATAAAGTCATCTATGACATATATATACATATATAATAAAATAACACCCTGAGTACTTGTAAAAAATAGGTATTGACTCGTTACGGATAAACAAGTGGGCTACCCATTATCACTTGTTCTCCATGAGTACCCTCACAGGATTAAATTGCTAAGTATAATATATCCCATATAGGGAAACGTTTCTTTTTTTAATATATATTCTTTTTTAATGTTACAGTTAGATTAAAATCAAACCTGTATTTTTTTTTTTAATTTTGTAGTTTTGTTATACACACATTCGGAAGTTTTTTTTAATTATTTTTTAACCTTGTTATGATGTTAGTTTTAGTTTTTTTTTTTTTTCTTGATAAATAGGCAATAAGCGTTTTCCTACTTGAAGAAAATCATTTTTTTTTACACTATTTTTTTTTTTGTGTTGTGCACCAGTTTTAAATTTTATTGTATTTAGTTTTTCAACGCACCATGGGTTGTAATTTTTATTTTTGAAAAAAAACTTTATTTAATTTTGCAAGTCAAAATAAAACATATTGTTGTTATATCACATCAAATGAGAACCCACCATCTTATATCGATGAAATGCTCATTTTTACATTTGCAATTGAAACTTATTAAATGAATATATTTATACGCCAAAAACGATTAACTATGTTAGCACAAATGCACTTTAAGGTTGGTATAATTTGACACCTAGTCAAGGTGACATGGCAAGCATGATGACGTGGCATGGATAATGACGTGGAAAGAATAATGACATGGCAAACAATCTTGACTAGGAGGAAAATATCATGGGAGATCTTAAAGAAGTTATTTTTGGCAAGAAGTTGCAACTCTAATGAAGATTAAATGAAGATCTGGTTGAAACTATTTTAGGCAAGAGGATCAAGCAAGCAATATCATGGAGTCAAGATCTCATCAAGACCATATTTAGAAGATGTGATTGAAGACTAAATATGGGTGGAATTAAATGAAGAAACAACCTATCAATGGTATGATTTTGAAGACTATTGAAGGCAAGATTTGAAGAACCCTAATAAAGATGATATGAAGTTTATTAAGGGTATGTTTGAAGATGCGCCTATTGTTGGCAAGATATGGATGATTGACTGAAGATCTTTGTTGAAGATTTGAAGACCAAACTTGGGTGAAGTGAAGACTAAGTTTGGATGTGCGTCCCTTGCGAGGGGCTGTGTGGTGAGGAACTGACAAGGGATGCTAGTTGCTGGTAGGTTCGGATCAGGTGATCGGACTGCATCGACTCGGACTAAGCATGGGTCTTGAGGTCCCTTAGCAATGGAGCCAGAAATCAGCCAAGCCAGCAGTCAGGGCTATGTTGCAACATATGTTACAACATAAGTTGCGGCATCTAATTTCGGAAGGTTCTAAAGTTAGAAGCCGCGGAGATTCTAAAAGGGGTATGCGCTATATTTGGGACGTTAAGGCGTCTATATATACTTCTTTGGTCTAGAATTGGCTACGACTCTTGAAAGAGGGAGTAGGGAGGTACCAGAAAATCTAGAGAGGGAAGTATTCTTTGTATGTGAGTGAGAGTGACAAGTGTGCTTGTACTCTTCTATTTTTACCTCTTTTAGTGGATTGTTGATCTCCGGGCTTAGCCCCTCAGACGTAGGCGAGTGGATGCCGAACTGGGTTACCAACGTCTTGTGTCTTCTCTTGTGTGGTTTGTGTGTGCTATTTTTAAGTGCTTAAGTGAGAGAGTGTTCCTCTAAATTCACAAACCTTAACCGGCGGAACTAACAAACTACATAAAGATAAATGATCTTCAATTGACATCAGAGTAGCAACTATTTCAAGGGTGAGGTAAACTACCAAGATACAAACATCATGCAATTATTTAAATTGAAAATTCAACTCAATGAACAACTAAGACACATGGAAAATTCTCCATCCATCAACTATTCAAGCCAAATTGGTTCATCCCTTACAATCATTTAATCTTCAATAGATGGAAAACACTAATTTAATATATTAATGACAACCTCCTCATCAATGGTTGAAAAAATATTCATACACACCCACACACAAAAAACAAGAAGCATATTTCTTGTAAAATATTCCCATCTCTTGCTTGCTTTTTCAATGGTGGAAATTTCATGATTAATGCTTGGCCAATTTATCAAACTTGTGACAAAACAAAGTACATGCTCGCAAAGATGTATGACAACTTTGTGTTGATTTTTCTTCTCTTGAACATGATAACATTTTTATTAACTTGTTCCCATAATGTGTGAACTCATGAGTTCATGAGATGGACCATATGTTTCTTCAAACGTGGCTACCTAGAATATTGTTGCATTTTGACATTGAACGTATTCATGATATTTTCCGTGCAAAGTCCATTGTACGGTTTTTTTAATTTAAAAAAAATTGATCTTTTTTATTATTTCTATTTTTCACTTATTTGAAATGGGATATTTCAAGTTGAGAAATATTAATAAACTCTTCTCTTTAGCTCTTATAAAATACACATCCGGGAATTCGGGTTTAGTTATTTTGTTTCATTTACAATAGAATAGAATATGAAAATATTTTTTTGGCTTAAATAAAATCGTGAGTTGTGTTATATAATTCTCTATGGAAAAATAGGAATGGGATTTATTTATAACTGTAAATATATCTAAAACCTTAAAATAAGGTAATTAAGACTCATGACAATGTGATCATAAAAAGATCAAAGTATAAAAGAGTTTTTAGCCTTTTGGCAAAGTTAATAAAATAATTTCAATGAAAAACATGCATGAAATTTATTTATAGTTATAGATATATAGAAAACTTTGAATATGTTAGAATTAATGCTCTTGATAATATGAACATAAAAGATCAAAGTACAAGAGAATATTTAGTATTTTGGCTAAATGAAGAAAAGAATTTTAATGAAAAAATGCATAGAATTTTTCTGTAACTGTAAAAATATCGAAAACTTTGAACATGTGGTAATTAAGATTTATGATAATGTCAACATAAAAAGGTCAAAGTGAGAGAGTTTTCAATCTTTTGGCTAAATGAAGAAGAGAACTTCAACGAAAAACATATATAAAATTTATTTATAACTGTAAATATATGGAAAACTTTGAACATAAAGTAAATTGAAACTTGTGACATGTTTTTTTTGTCATTTTAAGAGGCATGCTTTCGTGGACAAATCTCCATTTTAATTAGCAACTTTTTCTAATTAAAAGTTTTTTATTTTACTTTTGTATATGTATATATTCGGATTCTCTAAAAAAAATACTTCGTAAATATTGAGAGTTCAAAAAGCATGTGAGGATATATTTCTAAGAGTGTGAGTAGTGATTATGTGCAAACAGTCTTAACCCTTGTAATCTTGCCATCACTTGCTACATTGATGATTGTGCACGCTCATGATTTTTTAGTGACATAACCGTTTATTTTGGTGTAAAAAAAAAAAATAATCTACTTTTGTATTGCAGGTGTTTGTTCAGTCATGTCTTCTATATCTATCTCAAGATTCTCAACTTTGTAGATTGACTTGATATTATTTGCAAGTTGGAAATGAAGAAATTTGCATGACAATTCATTTACACAAAAGTCTTTGTGGGTAGAGAGATTCGCATACAACAAAAGGGCATCAACTTGAAAGGGATGGAAAAAGAAAACTCTGTAATTTAAATCAATATCCAAGGAAAAGTTTTTCTCTTTTTCTACTTTTTGGTCTTTTCATTTTTGTATATATGTATGTACTTTGTGAAATTTCTCATTTAATTGCTTTTTATAACAAGTAACTTTTTTTTTGGTAAATAACTTTTATTATTTTATATGTTACCTTGTTTTCAATATTCTTTCTACACACACACACACACACACACACACACACACATATATATATATATATGTGGTTATTCTGAACCAGTATTTGTTCTCATTCACATTGCTTAGTTTATTTATTACTTGTTGCTACAATAAAGACAAATCTATATATTGTAATATATAAAGATGAGGATATTTAATCATGTTTATGTTTAAAAATGAGAAGAAGAAAAAGAAAGAAATGAGTACTTATGAGTTTGGTTTCTCACATTTTTTTTTCTTTTGTTTGTTAAATATATTAATTAAAAACAAACATTTTCTTCCCATGTTCAATATTTTGCTTGGATATATTTTGTTTTCAAAATTTTTTTTGTTAGTACAAAATTAGCTAACAATTTGTACATTCACTGATACAAATAAAAAAATTTAGATTAAAAAAATTTCAATTTAATTGTCAAAAAATTCGGACTATCTTGGTCCACATATTTATTTATTTAATGGCTACTATTTTTTTTTAAGGGTAGTACTAATCTATTATTAATAAAGTGGTTTATCCACTTTTTCTTGAAAAGCCAATTCAACACATAATATAAACCATCAAGAATATTAGCATATCTGTCCATGGTACTCTCTGATTATTTTTTTTGTCCATATTAAAAAAATCAAACTTTGACTACTCAATTGCCAACTTATTAAGTGCTCAAATGACCTATTTTAAAAACCTGAAAATTCATAATCTTGAATAATAATAATAATAATAATAATAGAGAAATTTATTTATTAGTTCTTGCAATTTCTCAAATATCCCCTTAGTCTTTCTGGCATTTTAATTTCTTCTATAGTTTTAAATTTTTCAGTTTACTTATTTTTTTGTCCTTACATCAGTTTATTGTATTTAAAAATTAAATTTTACCCCGCTTACAAAATGTACTTTCTGTTTATTAAATATATTTTTTATTTAACATTGTGTGTTTATGTGTAACTACACACGTTTTCTTTTAAATGTAACGTTTGTGTTTAATATTTATTTTTAATGTTTAATATTTTAGTTTCTTGTTTACTATTTTGTGTTTATGTTTAAAACCGATGAAAAGTATTTTCGACAAAAATACTGATAAATAAACTATGATAGTGTCAGAAGAAAGGACTTTTTGGGAATATAAAATAGTCCAGGTATTTTTTTTATCAAATGAGAAAGTTTGAGTGATGATATGATCAATTTCTCCTAATAATATCCGAATAGTAAAATTAAATTAATTTAAGAAATATGAGTTTTTTTTTCTATATGGATAATTCAAATGGACTATTTTTAAAGGAAAATTCACCACCTCACAATATACATTTGAATAGTTAATCTCACACTAACATATGTGTTTTGTTGATATTCAAAATTTCTGTTATAACAATTGACTATTTTTTTTTTATTGTCATTGAAATAATAATAATATAGTTGAAAATGGTATTGTAAGTTGTATATAGAAGTTCAAAACATGAAGCAGAAGTTAATATTTGTGGACTTTTCATCCTTGATTGTATAACCATGAGAGTATAAAACTTATAAAGTTAATTATTCACTATAGACTTTCTAATAAATCATGGTTTGTAATAAAAGATACATTACAAATTTGCATATATATTTAATATAATATTCTTATTTTGTATTTATTTTTGTAATCATACATAATATTTTTAACGTCAAAATATTATTTTTACAAATATAAAAATTTTACAGACTCGCAAACTTATTAAAAAAAAGTATTTTTTTTATAAAACAAAAAGATTTAAAAAAAAAGAACTCTAAAAATTGTTCATCTGGATTAGTGATACAGATCCAATGGGCTATTCTGTGGGCCTTTTCATATCACACAGTTCCAGCCAAGGCCCATTAAAAACTAGGGTTTGCGCTGGATCTAGGGTTTTAATACGCGCGCCGAATCCCATTCGATCTGCTAACAGCCGCGGCGGAGAAGAGAGGAGCTAGAGCGAAATCTCATCGGCGGCGAGAGGCGGCGATTACAATGGGTAAGAACTCTCTCACCTCATTGTCCTCATCCCGATCTCAGAGATCATCGGCATGGCTCTTGCTCAAATCTTTTGTTTTTCTTGTTCATCGGCATGGCTCTTGCTCAAATCTTTTGTTTTTCTTGTTCTGGTAGCGAGGATCAAGGTGCACGAGCTTCGTGGGAAGTCGAAGGCGGATCTGTTGAGCCAGCTGAAAGATCTCAAGGCGGAGCTTGCTCTGCTTCGTGTCGCCAAAGTGACCGGCGGCGCCCCCAACAAGCTATCTAAGATGTAAGCTTTGTTCTTCGCTCTTGTATGTTGTTTTTTTTTTGTGTGTGTGATTGTACTGATGGATCTTGTGCTTGGATTGTTGGGGCAGTAAGGTGGTGAGGCTTTCGATTGCGCAGGTGTTGACGGTGATCTCGCAGAAGCAAAAGGCTGCTCTGAGAGAAGCTTACAAGAAAAAGAAGCTTTTGCCGCTTGATCTCCGCCCCAAGAAGACCCGCGCCATCAGACGTCGCCTTACTAAGTATCAGGTTGCATTCATCTTCTATTTGCTTGGAATTAGGTTTTCGTATCATCTAAATGATTTTGCAAGTTAATGATTGTAGATTTTTGCTCGTGTTGACCTTCTCTTTTAATTTGTGGAAAGAATTAGGTTTTGATACACATTCTTATAGTTCTTTGTGGAGCTGTTAATTTTTGCACACTCCTAAAAGATTATTTAAGTAATCCAAGGACAAAGCTATATGATGAAGCTTTGGTGATGATGATAGTTGGTTAACAACAAACCTGAATTTCTTTTCAACCAAGTTGAATTATTTTTATGGTTGTGGAGTGGTCATTTATATGTCAATCCTTCTACTTTGGTTTGTTAATGCATTTTTTTTCAATGAAATCACCATTCTTAATTTCAAACAAATAGCTGGACTACATAGTTTATTTGTGGTTATGGGTGGTAGTTAAGAAAGCTAATGCTTTTGAGACTCAGAAATGTTACGAAACTTTGCTGTAGAGATTTGCAGTGGTTAGTAGCTTCTAGTTGGATGCAGTCCGTCCATGTATCTGGACAAAGACTATATTGAGGTGGCCATTCTAAATGGTTTGAGTTGATAGTTCAAGTTTTGCGCTGAGTTGACCTTTGTGGTCATTGATGCTTTCACTTGTGGAGTACTTGTATTGATTGCTTTAGTTGCTTCAATTATTATTGTTTTATAACTTTTTAAACAATAAAGCCTTTAAGAATTAGGTTAATCTTCATGTTATTCTTTTTGTGATTTTTGAACTTCGCATTCTAGTATTCAATTGTCCATGGTACAAATAGATTATCACATATTCTTTCAAACGATCATGCTTTGCTTGTCCACAGTTCCAAATATACTTCATCATGATTTAACAGGAGGGGACTTTGCAATCCTGATTTCTCACAGGTTCTTTCCTAATTGAACTATACAATATTGAAAGACAGTTTTGTGTGGGGACAAACAAGTAAAAATGTGGATATTTTAGTTCCAATTAATGCTACACTCTTCCATTGTATTCTTGTTGATCCATATAAATTTTGTGCGACTCTAACTGGCTCTGTTTGTCAGTGCCCTAGATTGTTCTTAAAAACTGTACGGTACAATGTATCACTAAATATAGGGTCTCTGCATCATGATAGGCAATTGCTGCATCATGAATCTTTATCAATTTATACATTTAGTATTGCCTAAATTATAATTAGGTCCATTGAAGCTCTAGAAGCTCTGAATCATGTAATAGTGGTTCACTGTTACATTATAACTTCTATTTGATCCCTGCTCATGAAAACATGTTGCTAAATAAAAATAGAATAGGCTTTAATTGCGATGATTCATTTCTTCTCTTCGATTCCACATTTCAAAGAGTGTATTATGATACGTAAGAACACTCATGATAATTGGACAGCCAAAACATTTTATTACTTAGGTATAATTGCAAGAGTGGACCTTGTGTAGGTTGTAGTAAAGGGCCTAATTATTTTGTTATCCACTTGTACTTCATGGCTAGATGAACAGATGAGTAGTTTTGCTTGGGCAAAGTTCAAATTGACCTTGAAACTTGTTTTAAAAATCTAAACTGAATATCAGTAACATTGTGCCATTTATGTTCTCATTATGCATATCAAGGATTTTGCCAGTA
>CM037028.1:26456884-26516879 GCA_020875875.1 Dioscorea alata
ATTTGCTCAAGATCTACGGTAAATAATGCCTCAAAGGTTTCCTGAGGATCAAACCCGAGCTTCTCTTCACTATAAATAACCCTCAGCTTCTCTCTCAGAGACATCGATCAAAATCCCCAAATTTTCTCGCCAAGGTACGAGCGCAATCCCTAATTTGTCAATCACCTGGGAATTAGGGTTAGGGTTTGGGTCTTCTTGCTCATAGATTTCTCTGTTCTAGCAGGAGTTCCGATCTCTCACCGAGCTAATCAAATCGACGATGTCTGGACGCGGGAAGGGAGGCAAAGGGCTCGGAAAGGGAGGAGCCAAGCGTCATCGCAAGGTCCTTCGAGATAACATCCAAGGAATCACGAAGCCAGCGATTCGTCGTCTCGCACGCCGAGGTGGTGTGAAGCGAATCAGTGGTCTGATCTACGAGGAGACGCGCGGTGTGCTCAAGATATTTCTGGAGAATGTCATCCGCGATGCGGTGACATACACGGAGCATGCGAGGAGGAAGACCGTAACAGCCATGGACGTCGTCTACGCCCTGAAACGTCAGGGACGCACTCTCTACGGCTTCGGCGGCTAAATTTGTGAGGTGATTCAAAGTCTTGCTGTCAAGAAGAGTGATGGGCGATGTGTTTAGGGTTTTATCTTCTTTTCTCTTGCATTCCTTGATCTTGGATTCTAGGGTACTTTTAGTTGCGTGTTAGTGTGTACAAATCCGTGGTTGTATACTTTGATCTATGAATGCTATGCGGACTTCTTGCTTCCATGTTGATCTTTGGGTTCACTTTTGGTGTTTTCCTGAACTTCTTTCGTAGTTTGTCTTTCTGGTTGAATGACTTTCAAGATTTTCTGTTCATTCAATGATAAATTGCATCTGTTTTAACAAATATAAAATATATTTAGTTCTTTATGAAATTTTTTTTTTTATTCATTTTAAAGTTCATATTTGAAATATATTCATAATTAATGTTTAATTTTGAAATTTAAAAGTTTGCGAACTTGTTATTTTTATTTTTGGAAAGATTTTGTAATATATACATACCTTTATAAGTACACATGAGAGAGAGAGAGAGAGAGAGCCTTCCCTAAAATGAATATATTTAAAGTTAACAACGCACGTCTAAGTTCCAATATCTTCAAAAACCAACATCACATCTTTAGCGAAACATTCACTAGTAACAGTCATATATATATAATCAAATTCAATGACCATTTTTGTTATCTTTGGCCAGCCAAAATATTTGAACAGCGGCCACATTGTTCACCAACCTAAATGAATTAAAGTAAATCATTAATCAAAACACAACCTTGTCTTGGAAAAGAATGGTTCCTGGCTTTACTGTATACAAACCATATGCCATAAGAGGGGTGCAGGGTTTCCACTAAGAAAAACATGCCAGCGAACAAAAAGAATGCTGCATAGGTGTGTAGTGTGTAATTAGTTGGACGAAGTTAAATCCCACAGAACCAAGACCTCTGGCTCAGGCTCACGCACACGCACATATAAATAAAGGGCAAAAACCCACGATCTGTAGTATGTATAACACTGCAGACCCGTTTACAGACATAATAAAATCCACAAATTACATGTTGAGCGAGATTGTTAGTGATTAGTTACTCAGGCTAGAGCTAAGAAGAATTGCTGCTCATAAAATTTAGGGCCAACTCATGAGCAAGAGGTCCCCTTCCTTAATTGGCCATTGTTTCACCAATTAATAACCCATCTGATGCATGACTACTAAATACATAGTACAAAACATAGTCTAGATAACTTGTTTCAATCTTCAATCAACATGGAATGGAGCATTCCATGCTATTTAAAATGAAAGTATGGTGATTTCAATTTTGGAAGCCACCATATGGTATCTAAACTGGATGTAGACTATACACAAAAAACGAATATGATTTGACAGGCAAGCGGAATCGAGAACAACACCATGAGGTTCTTAAAATCAATAGGATGAAGAAACACAAAGGAAGCTGATTGATAAGAACACATTCTCCAAAACCCTATAACTAGATTGAAAAAATGGCATTATTAATAGTGTGCCAAATGGCTGCTATCAAACCCCTTTACCTTTACACAATTGAAATAGTAGGGGATCATATAACTATTTAACAACCGAATTGGTCTTAGAGATGACAAGCCATGCCCCTTTAAGGATTATACCAGCAACCTATTTACGCCAAGCCAAATAACCATGGTGAAGGTAGACTGAATCTAAACAGGCATAGCTAATATTGAGATGTCCAGTTAAACTTCAAGAACAATAAGAAAATCCTGATGCTAAGTAAAACCTTTTCTTTCTACTCTCCTCATGCCAAATTTCTAGTGCATAAGTACTGAGAGTATCATTTGTAGCAGCATATTTGTTAACTTACATTCTATGCTTGTACATATGTTTACAACCCGGAAATTCAAGAGGAACAATAACTAGAACGAGCGAAGGTAGACTCATCACACAGATATTTTCCAAGCTAATACAAAACAACAAATCTGAGTGCCAGCATTCTATCCTTCATCAGCTAAAATCAACAGTGAGCAAGCTCTTATATCTTTTATCAGAAAACAAATCAAGAAACATGCGGAAACAGGACAAAGAGAAAACACTGAAGAAGCTACATAACATGGAGAAGTTCCTTACACGGAAGTCAACAGGCAGTTAAGCAGATAAGATGGCAAGACACAGCAATTCGTAGTGAATAAAAAATCCTATAGGTAAATACTGGCACAGAATTGTTCTTGTGATAACACTATAAGTCAAGAAGTGAAAAGCAGCAAACCAGTGTTCAACCACCGGACCCTTCAAAGCTCGAATTCCTCTTCACGGAGTGCTGCCTGAGCTGCCTCCTCTTCATCCTCGTCAAGCACAAAGTACTGGTTCCTCTCCACGGGCCTGAACATAAAGAACATAACTGCATAGAATGCCAAACTCGCGGTCTCCTCCGCTGCAACACTCACCCACCTGTACTTGTATGCTGTGATAGTCTTCAGTGCAAACACAACAATCCTCGTGAAATACAAATACCCAACCACAATGATATAGAATTGCCTAAAAAGTGTAAGCTTTGAGAGGTTCCTCGCGGCCTTCCCATCTGTTTTTGACGTTTCCCGAAGAGATCTGATAGACCAAATGATGGGGAAAAGGATGGCGCAGCAACAGATGATGTCGATGAGGAGGAAGACTTGGTTCCATGTGACCCAATCGCGGATGAACGGCCCAGTCTCCCCTATAACAGTGGAGGCAATATTGGCAATGACCTGGAGGGGAATTAAGATCATGAGCACCTTCTTCTCCCGGTCCTGAAGGAATGGCTTGAGGAATGACCATCCGGTGCCGATGAGGACGATGACCGTGAAAAGGAGGACACCCTTTAAGAACTGGAAAAGATAGAATAGGATGTCCCAGCCATGGGGGCTGCCAGTGGTGCGGATGTAGTGCTGATCCTCGGCAGCGAACAAGAGGTTGAGGACCTTGGTGAGGAGAAGGCCGGCCATGAGGAAGTGGATCCGGTGGGCGGAGAGGCGGTTCTTGAAGAAAACGAGATGAGACCAAGCGGCGAGGAAAACGATGTAGACGAGAGCGAAGACGAAATAGAGAGAAGGGACGGGGGCCTGGCCGACGGAGAGGTAGTCACGAGTGCCATCCGTCCGGGTGTTGTACATCTCGGTGTGGACGGACATGGTGACTAGGGTTTCCGGCGCACAGTTGGCGAAGAAGAGGCTGTACTGATCGGGGAGGGAGATGGGGAAGGAGTTGTTATAGCGGCCATTGGAGAGCTCGTGGAAGGTGAACAGAGGGCGGACGAAGGAGCTGGAGAGGACGCAGCCCGGAGCCTCGGATCGTTGCTGAGATTGGGATTCGTAGAGGGCTTGGATGAGGTTTTCCTCGGAGAGAAGGAAGAAGCCGAGGACGTTGGGGTCCGGCGTCGCAAGGTTGGATGTGAAGGTGGCGTCGGAGAGGTTGATTATGACCGAGCCGTGGGGCGTGAAGCCGAACTCCTCCAAGAGGATCATCGGCCGTGAGTCAGCAGTGATCTTCAAATTCTTGATCTCCGCCATGGATGACGAGATCAAGGAAAGAAGAAGGAGTAGGAGCAGCGATGGAGATCGAGATCTCTCCATGGCGAGAGCTTCAGAGATCTCTAATGGCGAACGAGGACAAAGAGAGGACTCGGGTTGGACTTCGTTTTATAGAGAGAAAGATAAAGGAATCGTGCCGTCAATTTTGGGTCGTTGGATTTGCCTGCATTTATGATGAACGGTCAGATGGAGTTTGCTTGAGTTTTACGGGAAGGTAGATCCTGACCGTTCGATTGATTTTCCAATCACACGGTTCAGATCGGACTTCGTTTTCAAATGGGTTGGGTGTGCTTTCTTGTTGGTTAACGGACAACCCAAGGACTAGTTTTGAATTGGGCCTAAACACGATGGAGTTTTTGGGTGAGGCCCAGCCGACTTACCGTTTACCACGTGATATGCACGTGGTAGTTATGTGACTGGTGACTCTTGTGTCCCGAAATTACTGTGACAATCTACCAACTCCGAGTTATCTTGGCGTGGTCTGAGTGTGAGCTTGATGATATAATGATTTTATAATCTAATTAATTTACCATAAATAAATCTTTTGATTGATAATTTAAGTTAACTATAATTAAACTTCAGAAAATATTAAGGGGAGGAAATGTCAAATTATACTACACGTTTTCAGTTTTCCGGACTTGTAATGTCATCCAATAAATGTCAAGTTTGACCAGTAACTTCGTAGTTCGTACACTTAAATTTATTTTTTTTATAATGTAAAAAATTATATATATATATATAGAGAGAGAGAGAGAGAGAGAGATCATCTATGTTGGCACATAGAACATTACAGATGATCAATCAGAGCAGGGTGTAAATAATGGGTGGGTGCGTGAGATTTATTTTATTAATATTGCAATGAAAATCGAATGGTTGAAATAAAAATACTATTAATCACGTTTTTTACTAGTATTACTGTTCACAAAATATTGTTTATCATATTAAGCACAATATTATTTAAAAAACAATGTTTATAAAAATAAATCATGTCACCCATAGGATTTAAATCCAATATTTAATAATGAGAGGTTTGTAAATAACTTATCTACGAATGTACTTAGAATATCAACCCTTATATATATATATAAATACTTTTTTTATAAAGTGGATGAATTATATCTTAACACTGTTTTGTGAGAATAATGAGAGAAAGTTGATCTCTCAACCTCTCTCAATCCACAAGAAATGAAGTTACTATTCTTTTATTTGTAGATATAGTATATTAAAATAACAGTTACAAAATAACAAATTTACTCACATCAAATTTCTATAAAAACAGGAAGAAAAAAATAGAAAACACAATGTTGCCGATTTCTATTTTAATTAATTAATATGATAAAATCAACATTTGTATAATATTATCTTTTGAAAAAAAATTAAAATTTTGTATTTTTCTGGTTTGATTTATTAGGACTGGCCATCTAATTATCATATAATTTCCTCTCATGAATTAATGTGCGTTATTATATATTTATTTTTTATAATACCGATAACTGTTTTTTAGGGAAAAAAATTAATATTTAGAATACTATAAAATTAAATCAATAGGGGCAATTATTCCAATTGGATCAAATAAAACTCCTTGCTAAAAGTTTGGATCATTCACTTGGAATGGCATAATGTACATTGAAAATTCCATTTATAGTATTATATATATATATATATATATATATATATATATATATATCACAGTAAGTGTTGGATTACTTGTTAACCACTACGATCTAAATAATAACAAAATTATACGCAATTATAAATTATAAATTTATATAATATTTATATAAATAATAGTTGTTAGATAATCAGCGGCTGTAAATAAACATTCTTTATAAATCGTAATCTACATGTGTACATACACATATGACTTAGACCTATATATCTATAATTAACCAAACCCAAAACCAACTTGTAACCGGAACCAAAACCCGAACCTTAACACTCTAGTTTATGTATATAATTTATAATTTATAATTTATAATATATAAATATAATACTCTTTCACGTAAACCCAGCGTCGTCGCGCATGCAAAAAAAAAAAAAAGTCTTAATTTTAGAAGGTCTCGCGGGATCCATGGTGGACCTCTGACCCTCCCCTCCGCTTCTCTCTCCCCCATCTCCATAGCTCTCCTCTTCCCTTCTCTCACTCTCCCTCTTCGTTCCCCGAGGGCCAACCCCCTTTTGCCCATTTTCCAATACCAATCCAGTCCTACTCCAATCGATGTCTTGGCTGAGATCAGCTGTGAACAAGGCCGTCGAGGTCAGCGGCCGTAGGGCCAGCGTCTCACGCACCGTCCGGAGTTATGCCGACACCTTCGCCGGCGGCGCCAGGATCCTCCAAGATCGCATTGTAATCCCTCCCTTTCTTGAATCTTCAATCAAAATTTTGACTTTTGATTTTTTGATTTTTTTTTATGGATTGGAAATTGGGCTGGGTCTGATCAGGGTATGCGGAATCGAAGAAGTTTTAGGAACACTATGAAGAGACTTGAGGAGATTGCTATTTCGAGTAAGGGAGAGGAGAGGGTTCAGCTCCTTAGGAGATGGTTGGTCGCATTGAGGCAGATTGAGAGAGTGCCCGGAGGTATTGTGGATGATAGAGATTCAGTTCCTTATGATAAACCTAATTCCCCTAATCGAAATGCTTCTCTGGTGAGTTCATAGATCTTTTTCATTGGACCATTGATTGATTGATTGATTGATTGAAAGGTTTGTCTCTGTTCTACATTCAACGATTTGAGGATGCTAGCTGTGATTCAGCATACCCAATTTGTTTTAATTCAATGTGTGTACCTTTTGGATAATTGATTAGTAGAAATGAGAACAATCCCTTAATTAGTTGTCTATGAATGAACAGGACTTATCTTATTGGTCTGATGTGGGTGGTGATCTCTCCAATTTCCGGGAGGTGTTCCTCCAGAGTCAAGCTCTCGAAGGCATTACAATGTCCATGGTGAGCTCTGACTTATCTGTATATTATATAATAATTCTTTTGATAACTTTTTGGTGAATTAATCCACCTGGAAATTTACTTGTTCTTGTACTCAGTGCTATATTTGGGTAACTGCATGCGTTCTTACATTCAGATCAGAAGTTCAATTCTAGTTCTTCAGAAACTTTTAAGTTGAAAATCATCAAATAACTTAGATTCTGAACATTATATTACCACAATTTTTTCATGCTGATCAAGGAGGTTAACCGCAGGTTGACTCTTTTGTGTGACTCAGATTCTGGAAGAACCAAATGATGAAGAAGCTTCACTACTCTTGGAGATATTTGGGTAAGTTTGACTACCAACAGAATATTTTTGCATGCCTGTCATGTTCCTGTATATTCATCATAGTCATATTTCTTGATCTGTGCTCAAGATAACACTTCATGCTCTTTTAACATGTTCTAACAATGGTTTCATTCTTTTGAAGCTCTGTATGAGCTTTAGGATTGATAACTTTAGTGAAAATCTAATCACATGATATCACTAATTATTATTCTATATGTTGTGGATTTGGCACCACTCAAATAAATACTAAAACTATCATTTTCAATTTATCGATCCAATAGGTTGCTATCTAAGCCCTTTTTGGTTGACTATTTGCAGACTCTGTTTTACAGGAGGGAAGGAAGTCCAGAGTACAGTCATTGGCAGCATAAGAAATTTAGCCAAGGCATTCTCACATTACCAAGATGAAGTTCTGGTATGGTTTCTGTTATATCATTTGTCTTTTCCAGCAACTATACATTAAAATTGCTAGCAAGTTATCAAGTTCACTGAGTTGTTTTTCTGAGTATTAGTCTGAGTAATGGCAACAAAGTAAAAGATTTTATTATGTCCATGTTTCTCCTGAAGCATTAGACAAAAGTTTGCCCCTGTGAATAATTGTTCTGATAGTGTGTTTGCTATCTGAGGTCATTGCCTCAGGTTGTCATGTAATCACCTTTTTTGTTAACAGTGGACATGATATTGTTTGATTCATATCATTGTGCTTATTTTAACAGTATTGATCAGGTGGTTATTTGGTTAGAATTTACAACAGCTCTTTCTAGAATACATTGATGGATAAAGTGAATAGTTGGAATCCTTCTGTTTTCAGGTCAAGCGAGAAGAGTTGCTCCAGTATGCTCAAAGTGCCATTTCAGGCCTGAAATTGAATCCTGAACTCACGAGGTCTTACTAGAAACTGTGCTACACATTTTTTTTTCTAGATATTTTTGCTTCTTTCATCTCTATACATTCATGATCTGCTTGTCTAAATTGTGTGCAATTTTTCGTGTAATTTTTAGATGATGCATTGGAACTTGATACCTTGCCAAATTGTTATTTACAGGAAATTATTGGTTAGCAACTTAGGGTAGTTTGCAATCTACAGGGACTATTTAAATAGTGAATTTTATTTTTCCTGTTGTTAGTTGTGGATGTGCTTCATTTGTAGACTTATAATTTATAGCATTGGATATCATGATCTAAGGCCACGAGATGATTTAAGATCAGCTCCAAGCCCCTTCTACAGAAATGTATTTGAAATTTTTAACTTGAATTTCTTGACTGTCATAATCTTCTGATGATTTCAGAATAGATGCTGAAGCCTCTGAGCTGTGGAAAAGCGTTAATAAAATGAAAGGACTGCAAGTTTCTACGCCCAATGGCTTGGACATGACATCGAGAGACACAGCTCTTCCAACAGTTGAGGTAATAAGTTTAAAGGCTGTCATGTTGTTATTATTCCCACATAGACTTGCACTCTAGGAGACATATTATTGACTAATTTATGTTGATAGCCTTGCTTTACATTGATTGTGCTTTGTATTATCGGTATTGCTACATTAATTTAATTTATTTTTGCAGGCTCTCAAAAATGCACTTGCAGAAATTCAACTATGTTCTAGATTGGAAATGCTATTGCTGAAGAAGCAATCCATAAAGAATGGAGACTCTGCGGAGAGCCACTCTCAGAAGGCATGCTCTTTGTTCTCTTATAATCACTGCTGTTTTGCAGCTAAGCCTATTTATTTCTAATTAACTGCTTGTGCTAGTTTTCTTCTCCCTATGCATAATGCAGACACAAGCATGCTACATACACCATGAAATTCATAATTTACTTGCCTATGTTACATTTTTCATCTTTTTCTTCCTTTGCATGCATGCATTTCTTTTGAACATGATATGAATTTGACTGATAATCTTTTTTTTCTTTTTATCCAAACGGCAGGTTCATAAATTAAAAATTTTGGCAGAATCTCTTGCTAACTCATCCTCAAAAGCAGAAATGCGTATTGTTGATCAAAGGTCATTCCAGAATTGCTCTATTTAGTTTTATTATTTACTTATATATATGTTAGATTGTGCTCTAATCTATTGAATTCTCTTGAGGACATGTATTAATAGAACACAATCAGCGACAATAATGAATAATGACGTTAGTGTTCTATGTCAGAGTTATGAGATGAGTGATAAGAATAGTTGATTTAAAATTTTAACTACATCCTCAGTAGTTCTATGTAAATATTGCTAAAGTGTTTTCTGATTTAAAAACAGACGACAGACTGAAGAGGCGCATAACTTTCGTGTGGCTAAAGCTAGTGAAGTGTCTGAAATTGAGAAGGTATATTGCTGATAGAACAAGATAAACTTTTCGAAAAAATTGAGTGAAGTCCTTTGAGAAATTGTTTGCACTAGTACTGAGTCTCTTATTCTTCTTCTTCTTCTTATTATTATTATTTTCAGGAATTGGTGACTGAGATTCTTGACCTCGAGAGGCAAAGAGATGAACTCGAGGTTGAACTAAAGAAGGTAACTATGTTTTGGTTTTCATGTATACCCATTGCTTGTTTTGTAATCATATATACAAAATTCTGGTTGAAATGAATATTAGATCAATACCCGCTTGACCGCTGCTCTCACAAGACTTCAGAAGAGCAGGGAAGAGAGAAACCAGTTTGATGAAGCTAGTAATCAAATTGTCCTTCACTTGAAAGCAAAGGTCTGTATCCAATAACTCCTACTTTCTACTTGCAAGTAATTTGTCTACAAAGCATACTTTTCTGTGCTTGAGCCTGAAAACTTGTCAAAAATATTTACCTCATCACTAATTATAGGAAGATGAACTCTCAAGATCTGTTGCTTCATGTAAACTAGAAGGAGATGTTGTCCACACATGGATTAATTTCTTGGAGAGTACCTGGGTTCATCAGTCTGCCAATACTGATCTGAAGGAGAAACAGACCAAGTATGTTTATAGTTATTATGGCATCTTCGCAAATTCTTTTGCCATCTGATTTTTCAGTCTCTAGTAGTACCATTTTATTCACCAAAAAAATAAAATTAAATCTCCTTTTTATCTTGAAGTGACGAACTTGAGAAATATGAAAGCTACTTTATGAAATTGATCAAGCATCACCTTTTGGCTTGCAAGGTATTAGTCCATATCATCCTTGAAAGATAATATTCTGTTATGTTCTCATATGTTGACTGTACTATGTTTCTTTCGTAGGTGGAGGTGGGATCTTGCCTAACTCATATCAAGACAATTGTCGACAACTTGAAAATATTCTCCGAGGGGTACTGTATTAAGATTTTTCTTCCATTGTTTTTCTTTGGATGAGAATTCATAATGCAGATGTTGTGCTTCTTGTGTCAACGCACAGGTCAACAATAAAATCAATAGCAAGCGATGATATCTCAAATGAAACAAACCCCCGGCAAATTCTTGAGGAGGATTATCTAAAAGCCGAAACAAAGGTATAAATAAATGCCTTCTCTCAATCTGATTGCCTATCATATGACAGAAGATTGCTGTTTTTCTCAGATAGTGACAGCCTTTAATGTTGTTGATCACATGAAAGAACTTTTTTATCTAGAACAAGAAAACCCTTTCAGGTATGATTTATTCATCCAATATGTCGCTATTGCCGTCATTTTCAATTCAAGTTTATCGAAATTCCAATCTGCAATTTATAACACAGGAAACAAGATCCTCAAGTTAAGGAACTATTTAATGATGTTGACAAACTGAGAGTTGAATTTGGATCCATTCAAAGACCAACATTAGAGATTGAAATTTCAAAAGACAAAGTGAGTGCCTCAGAAGGTACATTACAATCACAGAAGACATCTCATTCAGCAAAGACAACATATTCACCGATGTCTAGAGGAATTGAATCTTCCAATTCAGCTGCATTTGTGATAGACCTTCAATCAGAGAAGGAAATGGAAAGACTAGAACCTGATTTGTTTCCAATGAGCACTGGAAGCTCACATGAAGAGATAGCTGGATGGGAGTTTGATGAACCTGAACATGAACAAAGATACAGTGAATCAGCAGAAAAAAACCAGAGCTGAGCAAACTGAATCAGCAACAACAAAACAAACAGGCCTTCAAGGATGTTTTCTTTTTCTTTCTTTTTTTTTTAATTTTTTAATTTTTTTTCTGTTAATCCAGTTGGCCATCTCATTCTTTATACACAACAAAGACAGTGAAATACCTACAATTTATTCAACATATACATTGAGCAGGGAGTGCATTTTTTGATTCATTGAATATGTTTTATTTGTAGATTCATTATTTGGACAAAACTAATCCATCTCCTGCTCTTGTTTTCTAATATTTCGTATTTTGTAACGTAATTATTGCATTAAGACCATTTTTTTTTTTATATATAAATATTATGTCTGTACAAACTTTTTAACAGTTGATTATTGAATTTCTCCCCAAGAACTGAGGGTATGATTGAACACTTAACGACATTTAAGTTTTGACGGAACAGCCATGGATGGATGGTGACTAACCACTTTTGGTGGCTCATGGTTGCTTATGTACCCTTTAATTTGATGTATATATTTATTCAATTTGAACTACATATTCTTATATTTGTACTTGTAGTAGCTATAATTTTAATATATTTTGGTGAATTTATTTATTTTTTAAATATATTATTTAATTTCATGTCATAATAAATTACTTGCCGAGCGCAAGCTAGAAGACATAATAAATTACTTATCGAAGACAAGTCAGAAGACCGAATCACATAATAAATTAGTTGTCGAGGATAAGTTAGAAGTCTAAATCTCTCAATTTTTGTTATTGAGTGCATATATTGAATGATTCGTCGTAATTCTTAATATTTTAAACACATTGGGAAAAAATAATTTGCATATGTTTGATAAGTATTCTTCATACTTTATAGCCATCCATTTTTATCATCTTGTATTTGTCTTTTTAGAAAAATATAAATGAAAGATGATGATGTCAACCACAATAAAATTCAAGATTTCCAGAAGTTTTCATTGAAAGCTAATTCATATTTCATAGTCCTAGTCCTAATAATTATCAAGGACACATATGGCCCATGTTATATTCTCTGATTTTTTTTTAAACCTTTATTTAAAAAAGAAAACAACCCATTGTTATTATCTGAACAAATTTTGCCGGCTAATTTATCCCCCAAACAAAACCAAAAAAAAAAAAACCCAAAAACTAAAAAAAAATATTATTAGTATTAATGAAAATATAAACTATTATTTATAAATTAGAGTCACTATTTTCTATCACTACGCCAACAAAACGACAACTTGGAACCCGAACCGGAAGCCCAACTTGAGCCCGAGCCCGAACCCAAACCCGAACCCGAACCTGAACCCAAACTCGGGCTCGAACCCGGAGAAATAGAAACAAGCTCCTCTATCCGGTTCCTAACATCCTCCGGCGAATACCTCACCACCGCGGAGCCGGCGCTGCCGCCGAGCAACTCCCTGCACCGCCAGTAGAATCCCCGGTAAGCCGGCACCACCATTCGCACAGCTGATGCCCGGACTTCGTCTCTCGCTGTCTTGTCCACCACCACCCACTCCCCTTGATTCCGGGAAGCCTCCTCAAATGCAGCATTGAAGGCCTTCATTGATTCTCCGGCCTCCGCCGCCGTCGCTACACCAACGGCCGGGATCGCCGCCGCCACCGTCGCCCAAACCAGCCTCTCGTAGTTGCCCATATAATGACGAACTTTGGCGGAGCGCCTTTGAAGCCATTCGTCTCCGAGGATTTCTTTGAGCTCGGATTCATTGATCTTGTTCACAATGTAGTGGAGATTGTTAGCTAAGAATAGGTAGGATTGGCCGACGTGTTTGTAGGCCTCGGCCTTGCCGTCGAGCTTGCAGAGAAGGACGAAAACCAGCCATGATATCCTCTTCGCCATTGGAGATGAGAGAGAGCTTTCCTCTAGACCTGGGTCTTGGGGCGATGATGGGTTTGAATTGGCGAGGATATTGGCGAGTGGGAGTTTGTAATCGCCGAGGAAAACGAGGTAGTTGATGACGTACCGCGTGAGAGGGTGGACCCCACCGCCTGAAACTGCTGACCTGGACGCGTCTTTTTGGATGAGTGCTTCGAAATCGGCGAGGAGAGAGTTCGCTGTTTCTTCGAGTTTTTGCAATGAGGTTAGGGTTTGGGAGAGGACGCTGGTGGTGGATTCGAGGGAGAAGAGAGACTTGATCGAAGGGAGGAGGGTGGAGATGGTGTCGTAGAGGTCCAGGATTCGGAAGAGCTTCTCCGGCGTGGATTTGGTTTTGGCGATGGAGTCTGGGAAGGAGAGAAGGGCGGTGGCGGCGTCACGGGTGATGTCGGCGAAGCAGGACTCGAGGATGGAGTTGGAGCCGGAGAAGACGTGCTCGGCTAGAGTAAGCTCGCCGGAGAAGAGGGTTTGGATGGCCGGACCGGTGGCGCGGAGCCAGGACTTGATCTTGAGCTCGAGGATGTCCCAATCGAGCTTCTGGATCTGGGACGAGGAGAGCCGCTCGAAGCCAAGACGGTAGAGGCCCTCATCGACGATGGATTTCCGGTGGGTTTTATAGATCCGGACGTATTCCTTGCCATACCCTGCGGCGATCATGGCTTCAGATATGGCCCGAAGGTCGTTGGCGGCGGGGACGGCATCGGAAGCCGACGAGATCTTTTCCTCGTCGGATAACTCGTCGTTGCCGGAGGAGCTGGAGGTGCGAGCGGAAATGGATTCCAGAGGATCAGGGGAGGAAGACAGAAGAAGCTCAAGCTCGAGCTCGAGCCGGCGGATTGCCGCCTGCATCAGAGCCTGTGCACGGACGAGGGCGCGGGAACGGACGGCGGGGTCGCCGGCGAGCTCATCAGACGAGAAGAAGAGCATGGCACGCTGGAGGTCAGCGACGGCGCGAAGAAGGAGGCCAGCCTCGCGTTTATCCGACCGGAAAAGTGACGTCATTCTCGCCTCGAGATTCGTGCTCGGGTCCCATCTCTTGATGATGGATTCAGTGAGGACGATGTTCTCGTCCATCATCGTTGCAGAGAAGGTCTGGCGGGAAGGAGAACAAGTTACACTGGATGAACGGCCAAGATAGTAGCTTGGAGATGGAGGAGCAGCTAACGAACGGCCATGATTGGAGATTGGATCATGGAGGTGCTGGGGATGATGGCTCTCGTGATAAGAGCCAAAGAAAAGAGCTCGAATTCCAAAGCGTGGCATTTTTGTAATTACAACGCAACTATGCTCAAGTCCCTGAAGAATGGGAAGAGACAAGAGAGCCATCGAGATATATATAGAGAGATAGATAGATAGATGGACGGCTGAGATTGCGTATTAGAGGACGTTAATACTAATATGAAATTAAACAATGCGTGTGGGTGTGTATCAAGGAAAATAGGACTAAATTAATCAATGTAGTTATCACCTTTAATTATAATTTAATTATAATGCATCTACTTATGCAAGTAAGCTAACGCCTTATTCAAGCCCCACTCGTCACATTGTAAAATGAGAGGAAAATATTTTATTTTTATCTTAAGTTTACAAGACTAGTTGCGTATCTACGACAAATTCATTGAAATCATAAATTATTTTTTATGGTGGAATAAAAAAAATATTATGACATACAGTTGTGATTTAGGGTGAATGTAAGACAAATTAGCAAATCTATAAGTTTACGTTCATTTTCATATAATTAAATTAAATATATATTAAAAAAAATTAAATGGTTTTTGAACACGCGGAAACGTAGAAATATCAAATATTACGTTGAAATGGTCTTTGATTTCATAGCACAAATATATCGTAGCAGCCGGCAAGAGTCGGCTCGAACAACGGCGTGGCTTGGTTTGATCTGTTGTGTTGTAATGAACACCAAACACCAGCACAATGCCACGTGTCATGATTATTGCGGATGATTCTTGTAGGACCCATTGTATTCAAGATCTGACTGAGGTCATTTAAATTTCTTCTAATTTTCTATTTTATGATGCACTCGTGGGTTCATTTTTATTTTTATTCTTTCTCTTAAGGCTCATTTTTATGATAGTTATTATATTTATTATTTATTATATATTTGATTAGATTTTTCTAAATAATGATATACTCATGTAACTATCGTTGTAATTGGCCAGTCTTAGTATATTTAATTTTTATTTAATAAGTCGGAATCCGACTTTTTTTTATTTTTATTTTATTCATTAAAAATATATTATTATAAAATGACAAATGTTTCCTCGTGTCAAGTTGAGAAGGAACAATATATTTGCTTAAAAAATAAAATAAATACATATATAATAATTCGTAATTAATAACGATGAATTGATCTATTTCATTTAGTAAACAAACATGTCATTTTCTCATTTTAAGAAACATGTTTTTTTCCTTCTCATAAAATCCAAAATAATTAATAGGCCAATAATTTTATCAAAAAAAAAATTAATAGGCCTATAATGTTGACTCCTGCATAAATAAATAAATAAACATTATTTGATGTTTAATTATTCAAGGCAACATAATATCAAGATAAGTTCAACACTAAAATAACGATTAAAAACAACAATTTATAAATTAAAAAAAAAAACCACCAAAACTTGAACCACGAGTTCATTGTCCCATTGTAAGAGAAATTATCAACAAGCTTAGTAATTAGTACACCCATATGAATATGATTAAATATATTATATACATACATACATATATATATTATTTACAAAATGCAAAGACTGAAATGAAGAAACATGGAGCCACAACTTATTCAAGCATCAATAAAGATAGCCGTCTTATTTGAAAAGACACGTAATGACAACATGGCTAACATGCAATCCATACAACTTATCTCTCTACCTCTCACTCCTTGCACATTAATGTATTTATCTAACATAAATATGTATATAAATATATCTTAAAGACTGACTCTATGATTGTTTATATATTATGAACTAGTCTTTGTCTAGAAAAACATGTAAATGTACTTTCTAGTACTATCTACCTTAACGTTTGACTAGAGTTTTCAAACACTGTTTTGGTTCCACTTGCTTGACATTAGTGTTATTTAATAATTAAGAAGTCAAAACATCTGTCACTATTAACTAATGGCAGCTGAGTTGTGGACATGAGAGCAACCTTTGTTTGTTGATAACTTGATAAGACCTTTCATTTCATTATCTCATTGCTTTAATCTTGTACTTGTGTCAATCCTCAATATATATATATACATATATTATTCATAAGGTATGTATTGCTCCTTGTGTATCCACACATGCAAGTGGGTACCTATTTTATCCAACGGCTGCACGTTAGAAATGCGAATAATTATATATTAAAAAATAAAATATTTGTAAATTATACTCTGTTCGATAATTTTTATTTGTTCGATTTGAGAAGTTTATTTAATTATTTTTACATATCAATTTAAAAAATATATGAAGCTTTCAATAGTTTTTTATTTTGAATATACTCATATTTTTAAAATATTTTTTTAAAAATAAAACACTTTATTGAGAGAGAATAAAAGATACAATTAAATTATAAAGAAAACTAATAAATTTTTTATGGTATTTAAATTGAGGTAATTTTGAAATTTTGATATCATAAATTAATTAAAACAGATATGTAAAACAGGAAAGAAAAGAGTAACTAACATTATTAAGATAAAGTCATCTATGACATATATATACATATATAATAAAATATCACCCTGGGTACTTGTAAAAAATAGGTATTGACTCGTTACGGATAAACAAGTGGGCTACCCATTATCACTTGTTCTCCATGAGTACCCTCACAGGATTAAATTGCTAAGTATAATATATCCCATATAGGGAAACGTTTCTTTTTTTAATATATATTCTTTTTTAATGTTACAGTTAGATTAAAATCAAACCGGTATTTTTTTTTTTTTAATTTTGTAGTTTTGTTATACACACATTCGGAAGTTTTTTTTAATTATTTTTTAACCTTGTTATGATGTCAGTTTTAGTTTTTTTTTCTTGATAAATAGGTAATAAGCGTTTTCCTACTTGAAGAAAATCATTTTTTTACACTATTTTTTTTTTTTTTTTGTGCACCAGTTTTAAATTTTATTGTATTTAGTTTTTCAACGCACCCTGGGTTATAATTTTTATTTTTGAAAAAAAAAAATTATTTAATTTTGCAAGTCGAAATAAAACATATTGTTGTTATATCACATCAGATGAGAACCCACCATCTTATATCGATGAAATGCTCATTTTTACATTTGCAATTGAAACTTATTAAATGAATATATTTATACGTCAAAAACGATTAACTATGTTAGTGCAAATGCACTTTAAAGTTGGCATAATTTGACATCTAGTCAAGGTGACATGGCAAGCATGATGACGTGGCACTTTAAAGAAGAATGACATGGCAAACAATCTTGACTAGGAGAAAAATATCATGAAAGATCTTGGAAAAGTTATTTTTGGCAAGAAGTTGCAACTCTCATGAAGATTAAATGAAGATCTGGTTGAAACTATTTTAGGCAAGATGATCAAGCAAGCAATATCATGGAGTCAAGATCTCATCAAGACCATATTTAGAAGATGTGATTGAAGACTAAATATGGGTGGAATTAAATGAAGAAACAACCTATCAATGGTATGATTTTGAAGACTATTGAAGGCAAGATTTGAAGAACCCTAATAAAGATGATATGAAGTTTATTAAGGGTATGTTTGAAGATGCGCCTATTGTTGGCAAGATATGGATGATTGACTGAAGATCTTTGTTGAAGTTTTGAAGACCAAACTTGGGTGAAGTGAAGACTAAGTTTGGATGTGCGTCCCTTGCGAGGGGCTGTGTGGTGAGGAGCTGATAAGGGAGGCTAGTTGCTGGTAGGTTCGGATCAGGTGATCGGACTGCATCGACTCGGACTAAGCATGGGTCTTGAGGTCTCTTAGCAATGGAGCCAGAAATCAGCCAAGCCAGCAGTCAGGGCTATGTTGCAACATATGTTACAACATAAGTTGCGGCATCTAATTTCGGAAGGTTCTAAAGTTAGAAGCCGCGGAGATTCTAAAAGGGGTATGCGCTATATTTGGGACGTTGAGGCGTCTATATATACTTCCCTAATCTAGGATTGGATACGACTCTTGAAAGAGAGAGTAGGGAGGTACCGGAATAATCTAAAGAGGGTAGTATTCTTTGTATGTGAATGAGAGTGACAAGTGTGTTTGCACTCTTTTATTTTTACCTCTTTTAGTAGATTGTTGATCTCTGGGCTTAGCCCCTCAGACGTAGACGAGTGGATGCCGAACTGGGTTACCAACGTCTTGTGTCTTCTTTTGTGTGGTTTGTGTGTGCTATTTTTAAGTGCTTAAGTGAGAGAGTGTTCCTCTAAATTCACAAACCTTAACCGGCGGAACTAACAAACTACATAAAGATAAATGATCTTCAATTGACATCAGAGTAGCAACTATTTCAAGGGTGCGGTAAACTACCAAGATACAAACATCATGCAATTATTTAAATTGAAAATTCAACTCAATGAACAACTAAGACACATGGAAAATTCTCCATCCATCAACTATTCAAGCCAAATTGGTTCATCCCTTACAATCATTTAATCTTCAATAGATGGAAAACACTAATTTAATATATTAATGACAACCTCCTCATCAATGGTTGAAAAAATATTCATACACACCCACACACAAAAAACAAGAAGCATATTTCTTGCAAAATATTCCCATCTCTTGCTTGCTTTTTCAATGGTGGAAATTTCATGATTAATGCTTGGCCAATTTATCAAACTTGTGACAAAACAAAGTACATGCTCGCAAAGATGTATGACAACTTTGTGTTGATTTTTCTTCTCTTGAACATGATAACATTTTTATTAACTTGTTCCCATAATGTGTGAACTCATGAGTTCATGAGATGGACCATATGTTTCTTCAAACGTGGCTACCTAGAATATTGTTGCATTTTGACATTGAACGTATTCATGATATTTTCCGTGCAAAGTCCATTGTACGGTTTTTTTAATTTAAAAAAAAATTGATCTTTTTTATTATTTCTATTTTTCACTTATTTGAAATGGGATATTTCAAGTTGAGAAATATTAATAAACTCTTCTCTTTAGCTCTTATAAAATACACATCCGGAAATTCGGGTTTAGTTATTTTGTTTCATCTACAATAGAATAGAATATGAAAATATTTTTTTGGCTTAAATAAAATTGTGAGTTGTGTTATATAATTCTCTATGTAAAAATAGGAATGAGATTTATTTATAACTGTAGATATATCGAAAACCTTAAAATAAGGTAATTAAGACTCATGACAATGTGATCATAAAAAGACCAAAGTATAAAAGAGTTTTTAGTCTTTTGGCAAAGTTAATAAAATAATTTCAATGAAAAACATGCATGAAATTTATTTATAGTTATAGATATATAGAAAACTTTGAATATGTGAGAATTAATGCTCTTGATAATATGAACATAAAAGATCAAAGTACAAGAGAATATTTAGTATTTTGGCTAAATGAAGAAAAGAATTTTAATGAAAAAATGCATAGAATTTTTCTGTAACTGTAGAAATATCGAAAACTTTGAACATGTGGTAATTAAGATTTATGATAATGTCAACATAAAAAGGTCAAAGTGAGAGAGTTTTCAATCTTTTGGCTAAATGAAGAAGAGAACTTCAACGAAAAACATACATAAAATTTACTTATAACTGTAAATACATGGAAAACTTTGAACATAAAGTAAATTGAAACTTGTGACATGTTTTTTTTTTCATTTTAAGAGGCATGTTTTCTTGGACAAATCTCCATTTTAATCAGCAACTTTTTTCTAATTAAAAGCTTTTTATTTTACTTTTGTATATGTATATATTCGGAGTCTTTAAAAAAAAATACTTTGTAAATATTGAGAGTTCAAAAAGCATGCGAGGATATATTTCTAAGAGTGTGAGTAGTGATTATGTGCAAACAGTCTTAACCCTTGTAATCTTTCCATCACTTGCTACATTGATGATTGTGCACGCTCATGATTTTTTAGTGACATAATCGTTTATTTTGGTGTAAAAAAAAAAATAATCTACTTTTGTATTGCAGGTGTTTGTTCAGTCATGTCTTCTATATCTATCTCAACTTTGTAGATTGACTTGATATTATTTGCAAGTTGGAAATGAAGAAATTTGCATGACAATTTATTTACACAAAAGTCTTTGTGGGTAGAGAGATTCGCATACAACAAAAGGGCATCAACTTGAAAGGGATGGAAAAAGAAAACTCAGTAATTTAAATCAATATCCAAGGAAAAGTTTTTCTCTTTTTCTACTTTTTGGTCTTTTCATTTTTGTATATATGTATGTACTTTGTGAAATTTCTCATTTAATTGCTTTTTATAACAAGTAACTTTTTTTTTGGTAAATAGCTTTTATTATTTTATATGTTACCTTGTTTTCAATATTCTTTCTACACACACACACACACACACACACACACACACACACATATATATATATATGTGGTTATTCTGAACCAGTATTTGTTCTCATTCACATTGCTTAGTTTATTTATTACTTGTTGCTACAATAAAGACAAATCTATATATTGTAATATATAAAGATGAGGATATTTAATCATGTTTATGTTTAAAAATGAGAAGAAGAAAAAGAAAGAAATGAGTACTTATGAGTTTGGTTTCTCACATTTTTTTTTCTTTTGTTTGTTAAATATATTAATTAAAAACAAACATTTTCTTCCCATGTTCAATATTTTGCTTGGATATATTTTTTTTTCAAAAAATTTTTTGTTAGTACAAAATTAGCTAACAATTTGTACATTCACTGATACAAATAAAAAAATTTAGATTAAAAAAATTTCAATTTAATTGTCAAAAAATTCGGACTATCTTGGTCCACATATTTATTTATTTAATGGCTACTATTTTTTTTAAGGGTAGTACTAATCTATTATTAATAAAGTGGTTTATCCACTTTTTCTTGAAAAGCCAATTCAACACATAATATAAACCATCAAGAATATTAGCATATCTGTCCATGGTACTCTCTGATTATTTTTTTTGTCCATATTAAAAAAATCAAACTTTGACTACGCAATTGCCAACTTATTAAGTGCTCAAATGACCTATTTTAAAAACCTGAAAATTCATAATCTTGAATAATAATAATAATAATAATAATAATAATAATAATAGAGAAATTTATTTATTAGTTCTTGCAATTTCTCAAATATCCCCTTAGTCTTTCTGGCATTTTAATTTCTTCTATAGTTTTTAATTTTTCAGTTTACTTATTTTTTAGTCCTTACATCAGTTTATTATATTTAAAAATTAAATTTTACTCCGCTTACAAAATGTACTTTCTGTTTATTAAATATATTTTTTATTTAACATTGTGTGTTTATGTGTAACTACACAAGTTTTCATTTAAATGTAACGTTTGTGTTTAATATTTATTTTTAATGTTTATTATTTTAGTTTCTTGTTTACTATTTTATGTTTATATTTAAAACTGATAAAAAGTATTTTTGACAAAAGTACTCAGATAGTGTTAGAAGAAAGGACTTTTTGGGAATATAAAATAGTCCAGGTATTTTTTTATCAAATGAGAAAGTTGGAGTGATGATATGATCAATTCCTCATAA
Source organism: Dioscorea alata (assembly GCA_020875875.1). NCBI lineage: Eukaryota > Viridiplantae > Streptophyta > Magnoliopsida > Dioscoreales > Dioscoreaceae > Dioscorea > Dioscorea alata. The sequence goes on from CM037028.1 coordinate 26,478,867, forward strand.
TAATATCTGAATAGTAAAATTAAATTAATTTAAGAAATATGAGTTTTTTTTTTCTATATGGATAATTCAAATGGACTATTTTTAAAGGAAAATTCACCACCTCACAAAATACATTTGAATAGTTAATCTCACACTAACATTTGTGTTTTGTTGATATTCAAAATTTCTGTTATAACAATTGACTAATTTTTTTTTATTGTCATTGAAATAATAATATAGTTGAAAATAGTACTGTAATTTGTATATAATAGTTCAAAACATGAAGCAGAAATTAATATTTGTGGACTTTTCATTCTTGATTGTATAACCATGAGAGTATAAAACTTAAAGTTTAATTATTCACTATAGACTTTCTAATAAATCATGGCTTGTAATAAAAGATACATTACAAATTTGCATATATATTTAATATAATATTCTTATTTTGTAATTTTTTTTGTAATTATACATAAATTTTTTAAAGTCAAAATATTACTTTTACAAATATAAAAATTTTACAGACTCGCAAACTTATTAAAAAAAAGTATTTTTTTTATAAAACAAAAAGATTTTAAAAAAAAAAGAACTCTAAAAATTGTTCATCTGGATTAGTGATACAGATCCAATGGGCTATTCTGTGGGCCTTTTCATATCACACAGTTCCAGCCCAGGCCCATTAAAAACTAGGGTTTGCGCTGGATCTAGGGTTTTAAATACGCGCGCCGAATCCCATTCGATCTGCTAACAGCCGCGGCGGAGAAGAGAGGAGCTAGAGCGAAATCTCATCGGCGGCGAGGGGCGGCGATTACAATGGGTAAGAACTCTCTCACCTCATTGTCCTCATCCCGATCTCAGAGATCATCGGCATGGCTCTTGCTCAAATCTTTTGTTTTTCTTGTTCATCGGCATGGCTCTTGCTCAAATCTTTTGTTTTTCTTGTTCTGGTAGCGAGGATCAAGGTGCACGAGCTTCGTGGGAAGTCGAAGGCGGATCTGTTGAGCCAGCTGAAAGATCTCAAGGCGGAGCTTGCCCTGCTTCGTGTCGCCAAGGTGACCGGCGGCGCCCCCAACAAGCTCTCTAAGATGTAAGCTTTGTTCTTCGCTCTGGTATGTTATTTTTTTTTTTTTTGTGTGTGATTGTACTTATGGATCTTGTGCTTGGATTGTTGGGGCAGTAAGGTGGTGAGGCTTTCGATTGCGCAGGTGTTGACGGTGATCTCGCAGAAGCAGAAGGCTGCTCTGAGAGAAGCTTACAAGAAAAAGAAGCTTTTGCCGCTTGATCTCCGCCCCAAGAAGACCCGCGCCATCAGACGTCGCCTTACTAAGTATCAGGTTGCATTCATCTTCTATTTGCTTGGAATTAGGTTTTCGTATCATCTAAATGATTTTGCAAGTTAATGATTGTAGATTTTTGCTCGTGTTGACCTTCTCTTTTAATTTGTGGAAAGAAAGAGGTTTTGATACACATTCTTATAGTTCTTTGTGGAGCTGTTAATTTTTGCACACTCTTAAAAGATTATTTAAGTAATCCAAGGACAAAGCTATATGATGAAGCTTTGGTGATGATGATAGTTGGTTAACTACAAACCTGAATTTCTTTTCAAACAAGTTGAATTATTTTTATGGTTGTGGAGTGGTCATTTATATGTCAATCCTCCTACTTTGGTTTGTTAATGCATTTTTTTTTAATGAAATCACCATTCTTAATTTCAAACAAATAGCTGGACTACATAGTTATTTTGTGGTTATGGGTGGTAGTTAAGAAAGCTAATGCTTTTGAGACTCAGAAATGTTACGAAACTTTGCTGTAGAGATTTGCAGTGGTTAGTAGCTTCTGGTTGGATGCAGTCCGTCCATGTATCTGGACAAAGACTATATTGAGGTGGCCATTCTAAATGGTTTGAGTTGATAGTTCAAGTTTTACGCTGAGTTGACCTTTGTGGTCATTGATGCTTTCACTTGTGGAGTACTTGTATTGATTGCTTTAGTTGCTTCAATTATTATTGTTTTATAACTTTTTTAAACAATAAAGCCTAGTAAGAATTAGGTTAATCTTCATGTTATTCTTTTTTGTGATTTTTGAACTTCGCATTCTAGTATTCAATTGTCCATGGTACAAATAGATTATCACATATTCTTCAAACGATCATGCTTGCTTTGTCCACAGTTCCAAATATACTTCATCATGATTTTAACTGGAGGTACTTTGCATTCCTGAACTTCTAACAGGTTCTTTTCCTAATTGAACTATACAATATTGAAAGACAGTTTTGTGTGGGGAAAACAAGTAAAAATGTGGATGTTTTAGTTCCAATTTCATGCAACACTCTTCCATTGTATTCTTGTTGATCCATATAATTTTGTGAGCTCTAACTGGCTCTGTTTGTCAGTGCCCTAGATTTGTTCTTAAAAACTGGTACGGTACAATGTATCACTAATATATAGTCTCTGCCATCATGATAGGCATTGATGCATCATGAATCTTTATCAATTTATACATTTAGTATTGCCTAAATTATAATTAGGTCCATTGATAAGCTCTGAGAACTTCTGAATCATGTAATAGTGGTTCACTGTTACATTATAACTTCTATTTGATCCCTGCTCATGAAAACATGTTGCTAAATAAAAAATAGAATAGGCTTTAATTGCGATGATTCATTTCTTCGTAGTCAACATTTCAAAGAGTGTATTATGATACGTAAGAACACTCATGATAATTGGACAGCCAAAACATTTTATTACTTAGGTATAATTGCAAGAGTGGACCTTGTGTAGGTTGTAGTAAATGGCCTAATTATTTTGTTATCCACTTGTACTTCATGGCTAGATGAACAGATGAGTAGTTTGCTTGGGCAAAGTTCAAATTGACCTTGAAACTTGTTTTAAAAATCTAAACTGAATATCAGTAACATTGTGCCATTTATGTTATCATTATGCATATCAAGGATTTTGCCAGTAGTCTACTCTACACGTCCAACTTCATTGTCCATGTATCTTGACCACATCTTTTCCTCAATATGCAGGAATCATTGAAGACAGAACGAGAGAAGAAAAGAGAGATGTACTTTCCCATGAGGAAGTATGCCATCAAGGCATGATTGAGAATATGCTCTTGACGTTCCTTCATCTTTATAACTTGGATCCTGATTGGATATTAGTTATATTGTTTAGTTTTGGTTTTATGAGCATTATCATATGAGTTTTTTACCCCTGAAGAAACTGTAGACATATCCTTTGCCTCTTTTATCACAGAACTTCGCCCATTGATATTACTTTACATGTTGTCCGAGATGTTTAATTTTTGGTGTGATTTTCAATTTTCCATTGTTTTATGTTGTATCTCTGGTTATGCATATCTCCATATGGTATACCATATGGCTTCTGTTTTTATGAGTCTCATAGTTAAAACTTGTGTTCAGGTTGTGCGGGAGAACACATGCATTGGTTGATGAAACATTCAATACTTTTTGGTTTGTCATGTTAGTAAATTATTTTATGTTGCAATAGCCATGTGGGTAAGTTTGTTATTTGAATTTGACACCTTGTAAGATTAGAATGAAGTAGTGGAAGGTCTTTTGTTTCGTTAAATTTTTTTTTTAATTTTTTTTGTTAAATATAAAAAAATGATTTCAGTTGAAAATCTAAAAGAAACTCCTGTGACGATATGGATAAAAGATTTATCTTTTGGGTGTCATAACACTGTTTATTGATAAATTTTTGCTAGATTCTGAATGATAAATTATTGTATTAGTCTGTTTTTAGCTTTAGCCTTTTGATCTCAATATAACAGTTGCTTATTCATCTTTATAAAAAAAATGTTTAATATGGAAAATGTCATGTAACAGTCTAATACTTAATCCTTAGGGGGCGTTTGGTTCGCGGTCTGTTACGTGGTAATATTTCCAGATTACCACGTTTGGATGGATGGTGGTGGTAATATTGATGGTAATGTGTGATTACCAACTTTGGAAGATTACCAAGAAACTTGGTAATCTCATTACCACCAAAATAGGTGGCTATGTTGGATTACCAAGTGGGTGGTAATCTTAAATATTTTTTGGACAAATATACCCTTTGTTTAAAAATATTAATTTTCATATTTTATTTGTTGGATAAATAAATTAAATTTAAAAAACATTAATTTGGGAATATGTTTAGCTTTGAAATTTTAATTTTTTATCAAAAATTTTATTTTACTTTAATAAATTTAAATTTGCATAAAACGGTAGACATAAGGGTATTTTGGGAAATTTAGAACATTAACAAATTGATTACCATTTAATATGAGTTTCTTCGCATATAACATTCCCGTTCTTATTACCACGGTAATCTCATTACGTGGTAATATATCATTAACGCGAACCATGATTTTATGGGGTTAAAACTAAAATAAAAAAATAATTTGTTTATATATATATATATATTTAATTGGATAAAATAAATAAATAAGTAGATGGTCGTCCCTGACATTTTGTTTTTAGTTGCATATTGAAATTATGATTGTATTATGATGTGAATCATGTGATGTTAATACTTAATACTTAATCCTTAATAATTTGTGGTTGGAAGCTCATTTGACAAATAAGAGAAAACGTCAATAATCAACTTATAAATTTTGTACTCCAAGCGATTGACTTTACCTTGTTTTATGAGTTGTTGAATACTAATTTAAACGTGAAAATTACTCATTATAATATTTTAAGTATAATTTGATCTGTTTTTCATGATCTTTACTTTTAAAAACTATAAAAATTTGAACCTAATTGCGCCCAGCCAGATGGAATTCAATGCTTGCATTGAATTGTTTTATGAACACCATAATGATATGAATAATTAAAGAAAACTCTTTATTTAGTCCCCGTCAATTTTATTAAATAATTAAAGCAAGTGATCTCATTAATTATGTGTTTCCATTTTATATGCCGGATTGGGTGGGTTGTGATTCTTGTGAATCTCATCTCTTGATTTCATTTAATTAAAAGATAATCTTTTGATTGCTCTTAATCTTAAGGAATCCCTTTTGATTTTTATGTCCTTTCATTCTACTGATTCATCAGTCTCTTCAGACTCTTCAATGGTAAAGTTTCCCTTCTCTTCTTTCTCTCTTTTATTTCTTCTGTTTTTTTTTTTTTTTTTTTGTCATTTTATCATCTTTTATTTCATTTTGAATTTTACAGGATCAAAGTTCAGAAAACTTCATTTATGAAGAGGTAGCATCAAACCATGAAACTTTTAACAAATTATTATGAAGATTCATGTTATGTTTATCATCATGTTGATCTTTTTTAATTTCAGGAGTTCATATATAATCCAAGAGGAGTAAAGCTCTTCACTTGCAGATGGCTTCCAAAAACCAAAGAACCAAAAGCTCTAATGTTCATCTGCCATGGTACATACACACTTCACAATCTTTCCATTTCTCTCTAACTTGCTGCAATTCAAAGTTTTATAAACACTCTTAAATATTTTCCAGGTTATGCCATGGAATGCAGTATTTCCATGAGAGGTAAACAACTATAAACACTCTCTTTGTATGTTCAGTACTGATGAAATATAATGAAATCTTTAATGGGCTCATGCACACATTATTCAGGCACTGGAACTAGACTTGCAGAAGCTGGCTATGCAGTGTATGGAATTGACTATGAAGGCCATGGAAAATCTTCTGGACTTCAAGGCTATATACCGAGTTTCGACAATCTTGTTAATGATTGTTCAAACTATTTCATCAGCATTTGTGGTATGAAATATTATGATAATCACTGTAAATTTCAATCATGAACTCAGTTTGGATTCAATTTGTTTTCTGTAATTCAAGAGAAACTAGAAAACAAGAAAAGAAGAAGGTTTCTACTTGGAGAGTCTATGGGAGGTGCTGTACTTCTTCTTCTTCACAGAAAGGAACCTTCTTTTTGGGATGGAGCTATTCTTGTTGCTCCAATGTGCAAGGTGTGTTCTTCTCTTTTCATTTATTTATTTATTTTGAGTATAAAAAAAAAACAGTTTAATTTTTTACTGTTCATATGTATTAATTATCTCAGTTAGCTGAAGAAATCAAGCCTCATCCCATTGTGATAAAGATATTGAAGAAGCTCTGCAACATCATCCCAACATGGAAAGTAACTCCCACTCAAGATATCATAGACATTGCCTTCAAAAGCCCTGAATTCAGACAAGAAGTATATACAGACATACATATATATATATATAGTTCACAAATTCAACATGTTCTTATTTTTTTACAAATAATTTTTAGGTTCGATGTAATCCATATTGTTACAAAGGAAGGCCTCGACTAAAGACAGCTGATGAACTTCTTACTGTCAGTTTAGACATTGAACATAATTTGCATCGAGTAAGTATGATACAATAGTTTCAAACAATTTTTTCTTTTTTACTGATTAATAGGTGACAAGCGCCCTCCATTTATGATGAATTTACTCTCTGATACTATGTTTAATGTTACGTGTAAAGGTGACTCTGCCATTTTTGGTTGTTCACGGCGGAGATGATATTGTCACTGATCCTTCGGTTAGCAAACTACTCTATGAGTTGGCCGGTAGCAAAGACAAGACGTTCAAGTTATACTCAGGAATGTGGCATGCTCTCACCTCCGGTGAGTCTCCAGAAAACATTAATCTCGTATTTTTTGACATCATTGCATGGCTAGATGAAAGGTCATGCCCCGACGCTACCACCGACCAATCTTCAGAAACAGAACTGAAGGTGAAGCATGATCAACAGCAAGAGTCCTCAATACCTCAAAGCAGCAACAGGTTCCTTGAGAACTAGTTGTGATGGTTGGTATTTACATAAAAGGATAAGTGAGATAGTAGTCATGGAAGCTGAGTTGAACGACTTCTTCATATTGTTTATTGATTTAAACTTTCTTTAATTATACCATAATTGTTTGATGCTAATATTTCAAAATAAGAATTGTAATTACCTGTTTCTCATGAGGATATGCATTTGCACAATTTCATAGTTTTTAATGGGATGCATACAATTAATTCCACTTCCTCAAAGATTTCAATTTGTTAAAAAGGAAATTATCAAATAACACAAGGGTATAAACGCAAAAAACACCGGCCCAAGCCAACCCAACACGTACATATAAGAACTAAGCCCATGAATCTAAGCCCACTAACATGGGCCTAAACTCGAAAAGAGCAAGGAGAGGGTCACGTGCGCCGCATGCCGCAACGCTCTCCTTGTCTCTCTGAAGAGTAGCAGCTATAAAAGCCTCGCGGGAACGGAGGACCAGATCTCCGGCACGATGAAGCAGCTCCACAAGCAAGCAAGCCTCAACCAGCACCTCCAGATGCCCACCCACTCCGCCAAGCCCTCCAAGCCCCCTCCCCGCGCCGGCGCCGCCCGCTCCGCCGCCTCCTACCTCCTCCGTGAGCAACGCCTTCTCTTTGTCGTCGTCGGTGCTCTCCTTGCCTCCTCCTTCTTCCTCCTCCGCCCTTCTCTCCCGGTACCCATCTCCCACCCTTCCTCCTCCCACCTCATCCTCCCTCAACCCACCTACACCCTTCCCACCACCCCCTTCTCGGCCGCCCGCCGAGTTCCGGCTGCTCTTAAGCAGCGCGGACGCCGTGTTGTTGTCACTGGCGGAGCTGGGTTCGTTGGGAGTCACCTCGTTGACAAGCTCCTCGCCCGCGGTGACAGCGTCATCGTGATCGATAACTTTTTTACAGGGCGGAAGGAGAATTTGGTCAGCCACTTCGGTGATCCGAGGTTTGAGCTCATCCGGCATGATGTTGTGGAGCCGATCTTGCTGGAAGTGGATCAGATCTATCATCTCGCTTGCCCCGCTTCTCCTGTGCATTATAAGTACAATCCCATTAAGACTATCATATCCTTCTTCTTTGTTTCATGATCTGATTGGTTGGTTGCTTTGCTTTTGCGTTTTTCTTATTGGTGGGATTTTTCCGTGATTTTCTACTACGATTTGTGTTCCTCTTGTGCGATTTCATGTAGGCCGCTGATCGGATTGAATGAATTATCCTCTGTTATGGCTTCTAATTAGTAAGCCTTGATGGAATTATGGGTTTGTTGGGGGAGTTTTTGTGTTTCGTTGTTTGCTTGTAGTGGATTTTCTTTGGCGATTTGGAGAAATGTTGTGAATTTCTATGGGTTTTTTAAGGTTTAGTGAGTTGTTTCAGAAAAGATGCAGACCTTTTTTTTTCTATTTAATTGGTTTCTTTTGTTACTTTAGCTAGATACAGTAGTTGTTGGTTGGTAGGAATGCTTGCAATTCTTTCAGTTTTTAGACATCACTGTCTGTTAGTTTCATTTACTAGTGTCATTGTAATCATAAGTTTCTTCTTTGGATGGATCATGGATAAACAGTTGTAATTGGATTGAGGTACATGCATGAGGAGAAAATGGAGCAAGAATGGTTTTTTTTTTTTTTTCTTCTTAAAGGAAATAAGATGATGAGATACTGAATGAAACATGTTCGATAAAATCAGTGTAGAGACTTGTTTAGATCATGAATAAGTGTTGCATGCATGACGTAAGATATGAAGTTTTGTCGGGATCCTTAACGATGAGTACAAGACAAATGTGATGGGAACCTTGAACATGCTGGGCTTGGCAAAAAGGATTGGTGCTCGGTTCTTGCTAACAAGCACAAGTGAGGTTTATGGTGACCCGCTTGAGCACCCTCAGAAGGAAACTTATTGGGGCCATGTTAATCCTATAGGTATGCCGCGTTGCAATTTTAAATTGGTATGCTCTGTATGCTTGGCTACTGAAAGGCCATCAGTGTTTTGCTTTGTGCTGTAAGTATTGTATTGTGTTTAGGTGTAAGGAGCTGTTATGATGAAGGGAAAAGGACAGCAGAAACGTTGACTATGGATTATCATCGAGGTGCTGAGGTTGAGGTATGTTTGCTTTTTATCTTGTAGCATTACATTACAAAAATGTACTTTTAATGTTTCTAGAAGTTTAGCGTTATCTCTTTCAAATGGATTGGTGTTGAGTGAGGGAAATATTTTAATTTGTTAATTAGTTATCCCATCCAACAGGGATAAGAAAACCCCAAAGTTTCTTCTCCCATTTTGGGTAGGTTCTGACCAGACCATGAATCTTGGCATTATATTGTGCTGTCAACAATGTTGGCTTTTCTTGTTTTTTATCATGTTAACATTCAAACGTAGGTGATGCCTTGTAGGAGGCATTAGGTCTTGGTTCTTGACCTTTTGTTGGAAGATATATCACGGAATTTCCATGATAAGCTTTCAACTATATGTTGGAATGGCTATTAGTGTTTGTTCTATAACTTGACAATTAAAGTGGAGGGGGTTACTGCTTTTTCAGGTGCGTATTGCGCGTATTTTCAATACATATGGTCCTCGCATGTGCTTGGATGACGGGCGTGTTGTTAGCAATTTTGTTGCACAGGTTTGTTCACAACATAGACTATTGTTTATTTTTATTTAGTTGTCTTAATGAAGCAACTACTTTTTTTAAGATCATCAAGGATTATTAAGGGTCAAGATGTACTAATTGTAAAACTATGCTTTGTAGGCCCTTCGTAGACAGCCAATGACCGTTTATGGTGACGGAAAACAAACTCGAAGTTTTCAGTATGTATCTGATCTGGTATGAAGTTTACTTCTTGTCTGCATGCATATTTGGTTTCCATGTTATGTTAGAAAGTATAAACCCACATATACACACCTATGGCAACCTCATATTTGTAGATCAGCGCTTGCTGAATAAAGTTATCCATAAATGGAATTCAAGAAATATAGCTTTTGAAAGATCCTCTGTTCTTGTGCTGTGTTTCCTTTAAACCTTCAGTTCGCCTGTAATGTAGTTGAGCGTGCTTACTTTTTGCATGCCTCTGATGACAAAATTTGTTTCTTGATCATATAAGCATGAGAAATGGTAAAAAGTCACTTCTCAAATTGCAACTTTATGAAGTCTTGCAGATATTAGTTGCTGATGCCACCTTTTGTTGTAATGACTCTATAGGTCAAAATCTAAAACAGTCTCACTTAATTTTTTATCTTAGAGGAATTGTTGATAATTTACCTATGTACAATTTTAAGACATGACAGTCTAACTGACCACTCAGCTTATGCATATGTGCTCTTACCATCTTTAGGCAGGATGTTTCCCAGACCCTGTTTATAATTTGTCAGGTAATCAATTTATCTTGAAGGAGATAACTCAACTACTCCCTCTAGGAATCCATTTAATTACTGTACTGACTTGGGCTCCATGTTATGTTCTTTCAAAATGCCAACCTGTCAGCAAAGTCCAGCATGTTCCAGCTGTTAGCCGTGAGAACCATCCTTAGTTCTAGATTTAATAAATAACTCTTGGAGAAAATTGTTAATGGTTATGAAGCCACAGGTGGGCAGGGGTAATCAAGTGACCTTTTGTATAACAAGTGTTAGTTGTTGCTGAAGTTTTAGGAATGAAAATTCAAAGGATTCTCTGTTATTCTGTGACATCTCATTAACGCACATATCAGAAAATGGTGATTGGAGCCTTCCATGGCTCTACCTCATAAAGCACTGATGCATTAATTATGAGGTCAAAAGATTGATACCTGCCATCCTCTTTTACATGGTAGACTTGTCCTTGCACATTGCAGACAACTTGTTTTTGATGTTTTCAGTAACATAAAATCTGCTGTCTCGCTCTGATCTGGATCATTCATATTTCCAGTCTCCTAAAATTTGAGAGTTTATATTTCCTTAGATGGAAAATTGGAAGAGGTGGATCTTTCTTAGCCATATTAAATGTGTTGTGGCAGAATCTACAGATTGAGGACAACTAGTAATTACCAATTCATGCAGATGCTTGTCAATTTTGTGTATGCATCAAAAACAGAAATGTAGAGGTGGTACATATTCTTAAATCATGGTTTATATATATTGATAAACTTGTATACTATTCAAAATAAATGCAAAATGAAAGACATTTTCTATTGAATGCATTTGCTTAAACTTGCTAGGTTGATGGATTGGTTGCACTAATGGAAAGTGACCACATTGGACCTTTCAACTTGGGAAATCCCGGAGAGTTCACCATGCTGGAGCTTGCTGAGGTTTACCATGAACACAAACCAATACATTCTACCATTCACTTTATTCATTTGTAACATAACTTCACATATGTTTACGTAATGCCTGCTCTTATGATGTAGGTTGTCAAGGAAACAATTGATCCAGATGCGACCATCGATTTTAAAGAGAACACTGCAGATGACCCTCACATGAGGAAACCAGATATCACCAAGGCAAAAGAACTTCTGAATTGGGAGCCGAAGGTCTCGTTGCGAGAAGGGCTTCCGTTGATGGTTACAGATTTCAGGAAACGGATTTTGGACGAGGAGAACTGATCACAACTTCTGTCTGTACAATATGAAATAGAAACCCATCAGAGTTCCTATTAATTTGAATTTATTTATGCTTTCTGTCAGTAGTCATTGCCAACGTTTGATTTCTTCAGGCACACAGGCAATGTTTTTTATCTCCATAGTTCCTTCTAGATCAGCCATGATCCAATACGTCTATATATATATATATATATATATAAGCAATTTGGTTTTGTGAGCTTTTATTAGTAGAATTATGCATTAACACCATCCAGGAAGCATTCTTGTTTCATATAAACATTCATTTTGTTGTTATATCTAATTTCAGGAAAAGAATAGTAAGAAACAATAGTAAGGAAAAATCCTGGAACATACATTGGTACATTTCACTCACATATTGACTCCAAATACTAATACAAATACAACTAAATAAAGTACATGACTATCAAACTTAATACTTCTTTGTGAGTATTATTATGAAGAAGAATCTCCAGGAGAAGGCCAGAACTGAGCACTCTTAACCTTAGAGATGCTATTAAGAACTCCCAACGGCGTCACATCTCCGATCACCGTCACCTTCTTCGCAGCAAAATCTATAAGAAATGACTTCACTCCTGTTTCAATAACCATCTATAATTAATTAAAAAAAAACTAAATATGTTCCTTTTTAAAATTAAATTAAAAAAAAAAAACTACAATTCATCACCTTCCATCTTAGAGATGTGCTTCCTCACTTTGCCTTCACATCCCTTGCAATGCAAAGACACCCTCAGCACCACCACCTAATTATCAAAAGATTCAAACACATAAGATCAATCAAATTAACACCAAACAATCAAAGCAAACAAAGAAACAAAACCACTAGTTCCAAGACCCAACCTGGTTTTCTGGCTTAACAACAGCATGATCACCAGATTCACCACTAGCATCAGCATCAGTAACAGAAACAGAAGAAGCAGCACTAGTACTACTAGTAACAGTAGTAACAATAGAAGATGAAGAAGAAGATGATGATGATGGTTCATGATCTTTATCTGGAGATGATACTGATAAAAACTCAGGCTCAGCAAAGACATGATCATGAGAAAGGGTTGCATCACTGTTAAGAAGGAAACGAGTAGAACTTCCAGGACTAGCACTTGTGTTGTTGTTAATGGTGACAAAGTTAGCACTGTTTGATTTCTCAGAGCTCTTGTTGTTGGTCTTCTTCTTCTTCTTGGTTTTGGAGGAGGGTGGTATTTGAGGGGGAAGTAGTGCAGGTGGTTTCACTGGTTTGGTTCTCCGGGGATCACGGAGGTGAGGGTTGTAGCGGTCAATGGCCCGGCCGGCGCCGGAGGAGATGAGAGAGCTTCCTTCTATGGTGGCACAGATGGCTGCTGTGGAAGCTGGTGAAGTGCATGAGAAGTTGAGGCCTTTCATCTCTTTGAAAAGCAAGGAAGCCATGGATGTGATTTGGTTGGAGCTTGAATGAAGAGTAAAAGAAAAGAAGAGATTAATGTTTCTTTCTCTTTTCTTTAGTGTTCTTGTTGGGTTTGGTGTTGGTGTGGTTTTAAAGATGAACAAGTGAAGGGGGTCCATTGTAAACATGCTGATAAGAACTGTTTCTTGATGAGCTGGAATTTTTAATGTTCATTAACTTGTGTGTGATGTGTGTCTGTATGTATATACATAACATAATTTGTTTTTAGAAAGTCTATGTATTTAATTTTTAAAAAATATAAATTTATTTCTCTAATATAATTTGCTCCTAAAAAGTTCTATGAGAACTTACATTTTTCAAAAATTAAAATATAGAGATTTTTTATGGACACATTATATTAGAAGGACCAAAGAGATAGATTGACTATATTAGAAGACTAAATATGGTATTTTACCATATATATTAAATTGTATTTATTTTAATATTAAATGAGCCCTCAATATTGGTGATTTTAATTAATATTAATATTTTATTTTTTGATAATTTTATAAAACAGAGAATTTTATGTCAAATATTTATGTATGTATATAGATAGTTTATTACATCTTTTGGTATGTGGTACCATTTGGTGCTGAGATGATTTATCAATAAATTTATTAATTTTAATAAATAAATAAAAAGTTTAGAAATAAATTATGACACCGAAAACTAATGATCTATTTTTGATAATAGTCTCTTAGGTGCCGAAAGTATCCCTTAATAGTCAATACATTGATATTTCCGACTTTTTTCTATTAATCTTATTTCATCATTGGTGGATCATGAAGCATATTTATGTACTATATTAATTATTGTGTTTATATCTCAGATAACATTTTAAAGTTACTTTATATGCTTGTCTAAATAAATAAATAAATAAATAATTTTTTTTAATAATATATAGTGGTGTCTCTACCTACCTCCAAAGAAATAACAAATGCATGCATGTAGACTATAGCATAGTAGTGAAGACTTTGTATAAGTAAATTTTAGCAAATTGTGAATACATTAATATTGGTAGGTACTTTTATTATAAATTCTTTTTATATTTTTGGTCTCATGGTGGTCCTTCATTGAAATTAAATATTTTGTAGCCTTACGTTTGCATTCAAGAACAAGTGAACAACAATAAATCAAAGATGACAAAATTGAAAAGAAAAACAAAAATTACAAATTAAAAATTCCTTGAGTTTTTAATTAACATTCAAAGTTTGGCACAAATACATGAGCAATGGCATCTTATGCATCAATAGTATTTATTATAATAAATGACACATCAGTATATGTCAGCGTTACTTTAGGCATTATGCTCTCATTTTGTCCCAAAATTAATTAAAACCAAATCCTTCAAAGGTAAAACGTGATCTTATCCTTAATTTCTTGATTAACATGTTAAACTAACATCCTTTTGCCATTTGTCACAACTATAAAGTATAAGCCACTTGTTTCATTTCATACCATCATTAATGCTATCACTAATCACTAATCAATATATATATAATGAATTATATCTATGAGAAAAGTTGGCCTTTTCTTGATATTTATATTATATATATGGTTTTTTTTTATATATAAGTTTAGTTTTATTTATCATCATCTCTACAAGGAAAGATCAAACTTTTTATCTCATATATAATGACACCACAATTTAATTTATAATAACAAACAATCTCACTTTTTTTTTTAATAATTTGCACATCATTAAATGAATGTATTTTGAGTTTAACATCTAGAGTAGTGTATTATTTTAATAAAAATATTTTAAGAAATATTTATTTTCCTATGAATTTTAATACAACAGAGAAAAGTATCATATGTTTAGATAAATGATAATTTTTGAGGAGAGAGATCCAAGAAGATTAATTATTTGTTAAATAAACAAGATTCAATTTACAACCACACAGAAGTTGGTACATCTCTGAATCGCTGTACATCATGTTCTGATTCCATGTTTATTGTAAAGTTAAAAAAATATCACATAAATCCAAAGTCCTCAGTGCATCATTTGTCTCTTCATTTTGTTGCTTAAGTATTTATTTACATATATATCACACTAATGTCTCTTATGTTGTACTTCTCTGAATTAATTAGTTCAATTATGACATTAATTTTATAAAAAAAAAATTTGGAAATGTATGCTCGGAGTCTTTGATGGGCTTGAGGATGGGTGCTCCTCCTCGTTTTGCTCCTGTATGTTTGTCCTTTTGTTTTACTATTATGTTATACTGTTATCATATTTTGCGGTAGCTGTCTTTCAATGTGTTTTATCGTTTCTTGTGGACAGTTGTTATACTTGTTTATTTTTTTAATTGAAGTGATTTATTATTATTATTATTTTAAACTATGTTATAGAACCTAAACCAAAAAATAAAACAGAGAAAACTAATAGGGTTGAAATTTGAAGAGAAAGAGGGTGCTAGACTTCGGCCTCAAAAAATAAAATATCTACAAAGAATATTCCACTTATCTTCTCATATACTACTAAAATTTGAGAATAAATCCACATAATCTCCAAACACCAAGGTTTTGAATATATATATATATAAAAAGAAAAAGTCCAAACAATACAAAGGATGTATTCATCTCTATGAGAGCAATGTTGTCTTGTAATAAAGATATTGATTTTTAGAGAGAGAGAGAGAGCAAGAGGACCACTTTTGTTCTCTATGATCACAAGCTGTCTCATCCTCAATACAAGTGGAGAATCAGATGCTTCTTCAATCTTCTCTTCTTTCTTTCTTTACTTCCTATCTCTTTATACCAACAATGTAGATATATAGTGCAACAACTACAATAACACTACCTTCACCACTAAGCAATTGCTCATACACAACATTCTCCATTATATTTTTGCATATATATTTCATTGTTTATTGGGTTTTTTTTTTTTTTTTTTTTTTTGGGAAAAAAAAGAGTTGTATGGTTGGTTATTAAGAAACTCATAATAGATTAGTTTAATTTATAGAGGAAGGAAAGAATCAAACTAGAAACTTCAATATCAACAATCAAACAGTCTGAAGCTCCTAAGCTCACTAATCTTTGATTCCAGTGATCTAATCCCCAATATTGTAACTAATGAAGATGTCTAACTACTCAATGCAACTTAGGATAGACATTTCACTCCCTGCAGTCATCTCTTAAGTTTAGTATTTTTAGTTTTCTATTGGTTTCTTATTTCCACTCCATGAAACTAACCATCTTTTGATTAACATGAAATAGTGATTTATCCAATTTTATTTAAAAAAAATTATGATCTAAAAGTAGATATATATGTGTGGAGAAACACAGAAAAAAAAATACTAATAACATAATAATTAATCAAATTTTTAGGTTTATATGAATTCTACCTTCTAAATCTATCTATTTCATGACAAAATATTATTATTATTTAATATATAACTTATTCATAAATAATCATACCAGGAACCATAAACTCATCAAACATATCCCATTCCAATACAAGAAAAATTATTCAAAATACTTAAAAAAAAAAAACAAAAAACAAAGCAAAGGACTCACTTTGCCCTGATTTATACTGACTTAATCTCAAAAAAAAAAAAAAAAAAAAGAGACATTTAGGGACAAAAGCAGTGGTTTATTTAGTGTCAGTGATTTGTGTTGATTTTATGAACACAAGTATTTTATTGAGGAGTTGCTGGTCTCCTTCCTTGAATCACTTTATAATCAAACTCATTACTTTTGGCTTGGGCTTTTCACATACAATGCTACATCTTGCAGCCATTTGGCACCTTTTTTTCCTTCTTTTTTTCTTTTAGTCTCATTGGAATTTGTTCTTTTCTTCTTAGAATTGAGCATCTTGTGTGCCCTACAAAGAGAGCATCTTGTTCTAGTGGCAGCAGTGCCTTCAAATGGATTGAGATGCTATTCTAACATCTCATATCATTCAATACATATGATCACAGAGTTTAGTCATCTTTTAGAACATTTAATTGATGCAATTCAATGACATCAAGAATTCTCCTCTTTTACCAAAAACATGATGTTGCATATATTGGATAACTAGCAAAACCATCGCTGATGTATATTGCGAATCATCGGTTTCATACAACTTATATATTTTGAATAGAATGCCGCAAACATATATAGACTATAGCAATCACACTTGTA
This sequence comes from Dioscorea alata, assembly GCA_020875875.1. Lineage (NCBI taxonomy): Eukaryota > Viridiplantae > Streptophyta > Magnoliopsida > Dioscoreales > Dioscoreaceae > Dioscorea > Dioscorea alata. The sequence continues at coordinate 26,495,776 of CM037028.1, forward strand.
TCTAGACAAACTCTATCTCTGCTCAAAGAACATTGAAAGAAAACCGAAACAAATCAAACAACTTTGACAACAACTATACATAATACTCTCTTCTATCTTTCCCGTCCCCCGCTCCATAATAGCGGAGAAGAAGAAAGTTGACGGCAATACTAACACGCGCAAAATTTTCTCAAGTTCAAAGATAAAATAATCCGAGCATACACAAACCAGCATTTCGAAGCTCTGCAACATTGAAAGATCAGGAAACATAACCCAATACAGAGTACATTCTCTGTAAAAGTTGTCTTTGTACCTGCTGAAGGGCAAAGAATGCCATCATTGATCACCGATTCCAATCCAATGATCCATAAATTTCGTGACAAACTAACTTCATATTACCATTTACTATTTCTGAGCAAGTGAAGCTTCAACTTCTGATTGCCAGGTAAGTTTGACTTACTGAAATCTTATATGAAGTCTGTAACAAGTTCTTGTAAAAGTTCTTCCTTTATCAGGCCCTCTATCTCTCTGCCAATAAGATCGATATCATCCTCGATGTCGAACCACATTGTGTCCAGGACTTTGTCCTCTGGCTTACCACGGCTTAGTTCCTTCCTTAGTCTGGCAATCATGAGCCATGCCTCTTCAACAAGCCTCTCACGAGCACACATAGAACCGAACTTTTTCTTTGACTTCACCCATGGATGTAAATCCATACAAGGAGCAAGTATTTCTGTCAGGACAACATTGATAAGATCAAACAGTAATTTCCTCTCAGAGCTGGACCATTCCACTATAATTCCATACTTCTTTTCAAGCTTCTCAAACACATCTGGGCAAACTGGATATTCTGGCATATAACAAGCATCGAAAATCCTGTCCCAGTTTGCACAACCAATACCTGAATCAATAAGCACATCAACAAGGTAAGAGAATTCCCTGTCCTCTTCATCCTTCAATTCTTCAAGCATCCCTCTTAATTCTTCAATAGGTGACCGGTGCACTCCTCCAGTATCATCATTACCCAGAACAAGAGTCCCAGATTCTGAAATATCAATATCCTCTGATTCCAATTTAAGAAGTTGAAGCTGTATCCGGAGCCCTGCAACATAAAACACATATGATAGAGTTATGGGAAACATGATTACGGATGTGAAAATAGCAAGTCTTCTTTTTTTTTCTCTCTCTTTTTTAATATCTCACCCTGCAGATCCACATTGACACCATCAAAAGAACCTATGGTATAGTTCTCTCCTTCAGATGCAGGCTGCTCTAGAACAGATACTGGACTAGGGTGTTCAAGCTCCTTTAATCTAACTGGAGAACCTGACTCCAGTTTGTTACATGACTCCTGTAGACACATGAATTCTTTTTGAGTTAAATGATGAAATTGAAAACATGATAACCAGAACATGATAGCCAGTCTATGGAAAATTTGTTGCCTGGGAGATGCAAGAAGAATGCAAGAGAAGCATGATAGCAATTTTAATTGGAAACCGTACAAAGAACTCAAGGAAAACACAAAAAATGTTCAGAATTCTCCACAGAAGAAATGAAATGAGTTTTGATAAGCACACCATGCTCACTATAGGAATTGGATATATATCATAATATTACTCATCTAGCCTGGACCTCACTAGCGTCAAGTGCCAATGGGAAAAAAGCAAAGGAATCAAGGTGAGGTTAAAGAATGCACACCAGCTTGACAGCAAGTGTCTATCCTTCCTCTCCATATGCTATCTTTAACAGTTGCCAAGAGATTAAAAAATAAAGTGAACCATCCCTTTGACAGTTATTAATTGTGTTATTGAGAACTTTCATCTTTGGAACATTATAAATTCAGGTAAATGCCATACCTGATCTTCGGGATTCACAAGGTGCAAATTTGCATCTCTATTGTCAAGCAGCTGATCTTTATGAGAAATGGCATCATCATGCAGTCTAGAATTTTCTTCATGAAGATTTCTCATGTTAAACTTATTGCTGAATTCTGAATGAACATGATCATCCCTTAAAGCTAGCTTATGTTCTGGTTTAACAGAAGCGCATGAACAAGGAACATTACTGCAACATTTAGATTTTCTGCAAGTAAACCTTCCTCTTCGGCAAAGGTTTTCATCCACAGAACTATAAGTCCCAAGACTCAGCACATTGTTCAATGTAGAATAATTGTCATATGCACCAGGTTTGCCTATTCTGCTTACTCTTGTGTTTCTTAATCCTATAGAGGAAGATGCAGGATGTGTGGAGATTGGGAAATTGCAGCCATTCTTCGAAGTATCCCTGTTGCTAGTAGCTGGAGAACAGCTTCTTTCTGCGAGCATGCCATCTCTGGCCAACCTTTCACCTGACATTTTCCGAGTAATTGATGAGTCTGTTATTTTCTTTAGGAAGTCCTTGTCAGATAGAGAAAGCATTTCAGCCAAAGTATTCGAACCCCTATCACTAAGTGCCATATCTCCAAACTGATGGGCTGTTTTCCACCTCTGAGACAGACGTCTTCGGCCCTCCCTGTTTACAGATAATTCTGACACAGTTTTGTTGTGCCGTTTATGCTGATCAGTGAAGTCATTCAAACTCCGTTGAGCTGCCTTGTAATTTTTACGCTGAGTAATCTGTGACATATAATCTATGCTATCACTAGAGATGTATTTGTTGAATCTTGAAGCAAGGATCCTTTCAATCTCACGGCTAGCATCATTTCCCATTGCTTTCGAAATATTCCTAGCCATTTCGCTTGAACCTTTTGCTTTATTCTCTGTGGCCCCCACAAGATTAAACTTTGGCCAGTCTCTTCCTTCTGCATTCAAACTCTTGGCTCGACAGCTCCTAAATTCTCCATGACCTCTGTCATGTGTAATAAAATTACCAAAAGAACTGGGAAGCACAATATGTTCATCACTTTTCTCAGTCTTCTCAAGACTTGGTCTCAAAATCACTATTTGAGTGGGATTACTGCAAGCTACCATCTTATCTGTATACTGTGACTTTGACATCTTATCTGAAAAGGAGAGATTATGTTCTTTTTGAGAGAAGTTACCAGAGCTACTTGCAGGTTTCTGAGTAGAGTGGTCCTTTTGAACTAGAGTGCACTTTTCTGCTCTTCTCCCTGATGTATTTTTCAACTCAAAACCTTTGTGCTTGGTAGATATTGACGGTTTTAAAATTGTGATATCACTTGGGTGAGTCAACGAAATACTCTTCACATCTTGGAAATGATTCAGAAACAAAGAATTGGGTTCTTGGAGAAATTTCATAGCCAAAGTCTTATCATGATCCAAGACTTCTGATGCATCATTAGATGCTTCTGAATCATCAATAGTTTCATTATTTGAGAAATCCTCTGCATCTGTGAAACTATGCCTGACTAGTTCTACATGAGTGTCACTTCCTTTTGAGGTTTCCATCCCTTTACTTAATCTCTTACCACTGTTTTTCTCCACCTTGGATGTTTCCATGATTTCAAAAACATCTTTGAATTCCTGGTACTCATTTCTGACCTTCCCACTTGAACAATAATCATGGAATACAAGTTTATCTTGAAGGCCTGATGTCTTTTGGAAATATTTATGCATTCCACTCTGTTTATCATAGACCATGTGTGGAGGAAGGGCATCAAGGCCCATTAGCCTTGCAATCACACTTGGAGAAGGATGTCTAGTTTCTTTGTCATTCTGCATCTCTTCAACCGCTTTCATTGGCTTTCCTTTATATGTCTTGGACAAGTTTCGATTGAGATCCAGGGGAAACTGTGAGAACAAAGACGCAAAAAATGCAATAATTATCCAGTAAGTATGACGCAAATGTACTTTATAAAAAATACAAGAGGCACAAAGTTAAATGGACAGTTTGTGCAAAATTCCCAAATCAATTCCAATAGTATATGATTGCATACAAAGATAAATTTCATACAAAGTCCACAAAGGAGACATAAACTTACAGAATTTTCACCTATCGGACCATCAGTGACACATGTATCATCCAATGTTTTCCTCACAAAATTACACCGTTCTCCAAATTGGTCATTTCCTGTCATCAACTTCTTAATCAGATTAAATTCTACAAATTTTTTTTTTAAAAAAAGGAATAACGTCATGCATGCATAATATTCTAAAGATGAAACAGAACAGCACATCATCATAGTGATATGAAACAAAAACATAACATATCATGCCAAATCTCATTGGCACGCACACAAAAACAAAAGGTTAATGATTTCAAAAGAAAATAATGTCACTTCCTATTGTAAGTCATATTCCAACATTTGTTTTGCTGTACATCTAGGGTTTCACTCATAAAAACAATGAATTAGTCAATTTCCAGTTTGGCATTTGAAACTGCCTAAAAACTCAGAACAAACTCATCTAAAAACCTTGCATTTCATACTTTCCTAGTAAGATCATGATACTACAATAATTTTGGAAGGAATTATTATTATTATCAAGAAGAAAAATCAAGTAAAAGAAAATAAAACCGAATAATCTCAAACTACAAAAGGTTCACCTTCCAAGCAAGAACTAAGAGCAAAAACACTTGAACCTCGAAATGAAGCCAGCGATCCAGATCAAACAACGAAACAAGTATCCAAAAGCGACGAAATTGAAGACAAATCCAAACCAGATACCAACATAGGACCACGGAAAACCAAATAAGACAAGAAAATCAAGCATCAATAGCACTGATTATAATCACGATCACCAAAAAGAAGCAACCTGGGCGATGAGCACGGCCCATAGAGACAAGATCGCAGGCAGCTGGCCGAAGATACCGGTAAGCTTTCTCTCCACGCCACCATCTGCTACTTTCCTTCCTCCGCTGCGATCGTTGGTCCATCCCTCACTCCCTCTCTTCCTCTGCTTAGCTCCCAGCTGGGAATTCTATGGAACAGCTCACCGCCAAAGGCGAAAGCAGCCCTGGCTTTCACAAGATCGAGACCAGATGAGAAGAAGAAGAGGTCACGAGAAGCGAGCGAGAGAGAGAGAGAGAGCGCGCGCTGGTGGAGACCAAGAGACAAGCTACGACAACAGAGAGAGAAGAGCATTCAATGAGGTCGTTGCCAAAAGGAAGTGGAGTTACAGTTTTCGGAAAACAAAAGATAAAATGGAACTTGAGTTCATCTATCGGAAAACAAGAAAAACAAGGAAGTAGAGTTCCAGTTGGTTGTTGTTATTTTGTATTTTTCTTAGATTATGTTTTGTTTTGTATCACACTTACTGTTTCGTTGTTTTCATTTTCATTCTCTTCCTGAATTTCATGAGAGTAATAATTCTCGTTGAAGTAATGTTTGGATGGTGAATTTTGGATCAAGAGCTGGAAATTAGGATTAAATGGTGAATAATTATTCATGGGGATTAAAGATGGATGGTTTTTTTTTTTAATTCTATGATTTATTCTAGGAATTAGTATAAATTATTAAAATTTTGATTAGTCATTGAATTATTTGTTTGAAAACATAAAACAGAGTTTTTGATTAGTACTTCATTTATTTCTTAATTTGATAGTGAAGGGTTTTAATTTTTTATTTTAAGTGTTGATAGGTTTGACATACAAATTAGTCACTGTCCAAATTAGATATCATATCACCAGAATCACACAGATTTAGAAAAATAAATAAAATACAAAAATCTAATTATTTTCTAGATATTTTATTTTTTTAAAAGTGATAAGTGCATGTTTTATGATGCATGTGGATTGCGACATTTCTCATGAGTTAATTCCTCCAACAAGAATTTAAACCTCACTATTATGCAGATAAACACTTGGACCAAGTGACTTTGGTTTATTTAATATTTTTTAAAAAAATCAATATTGTCTAAATTAATCAGACATTATTATTATTATTATTATTATTATTATTATTATTATTTAAAAAAATAAATAAATAAAAAGAAGGGGAAAGATCTGAATCTGAAACAGAAATTGTGCAAGTTGCGGCTGGGGAACAGGGCCTGAATTTGTCGTTAAGGGAATCACGGATTCAGGGCGCGCGCTCGGTCAGCGCGCGATGAGTGCGCGCGATGCTGCCTGGAAACTCGAATATCTCCCGTGCGTGTCTTATTCAGTGGTTGTTTGCCTGCCTCGTGCCGCGTTTATGCTATTGTCTCCTTCTGCCTGCCCTTTTAATCTCCATACTACTATTACTTTATAACTATCACCACATGCCACTAATTTAAATATTAATTCAAATTATATAATAATATCTATTATTAAATATATAGACAATAATCTTTGTCCAGTTTGTTTATGTGCAATTTGTGTATATAATATAATTTGTTTTTTGAAAAAACAATTCTTAATTAACTTCCCCTTGTACTTTTTCGTCATATATGGTTGTTTTATTTATAAGCTTAGTTACTATTGATATTTTGTTTGTGCATAACCTTTGTTAACAATCACATCTTGCTTGTGCCAACGGTCTGCATCACTGAATTTTATTTTATTATTTTTTGTTAAATTATATTATATTATTTTGTCACTATACCGGTTTAACCAGTGTTGAAGTAACATGTGAAATAAATTTTTTTCCACAAAATATATAAAACCACGAATCCATTATAAATTAAAAATAAAACATAAAGTATAGAATAAAAATAGTACTGAAGATAAAAAATAAAAATATAAAAAAATCAACTGATGATGAATATAACAGAGAGAAAAACATAAAACGCCCCTATGTATAGAGATGACTTTATTAGAATTACATATTAACCAGTGAAAATATAAAACCATCATCAGAGTTGCAATTATTATCATCATCATAACTAAGTGCTAGTCCTATGTGAAATGAATTCACTAACGCATAATAGCATCAATCATTCGATAAAATTAAAAATTTATGGATTAATAAAGAATTGAAATTAGGCCTCAAATTATATGTTGACTAATTGACTTAGCGGATTTTGGATGATTCGGGTGATGGATTTTGTACCCGAATCCGCATCCGCTAATGAATGGTGAAGCCATGAGTACCCCGCGTTTCCCTTTCACGAGTTTCCCGCTAGGGTTTTAGAGAAGAGCAATGGCGGAGTCAGTGTGCCGATCGTTGAGAGATGGATCTCTCGAAGGAGAGCACGCCCCCGCCCTCTCCATCAGCGATACACTTGATAGTCCTCTCGGATCCCATGTCTTTCATCACTTCTTCTACTCGCTCGCCTCCAACATCGCTGCTTCGAAATCTCAAGCTCGGTCAGTCTTATTCGCTGTGAATTCACTTTTTCTCTTGTTCTGTTAGTATTCTGATTGCTGCTCTTCTGATACAGTGCTTTGGTTCTTGTCGCATATCGCCGGAGCCCGTCTTTCTACTTGGATTTGCTCAAGAGTAGAGGCGTTGATCCCTCTTTGTTTGATAAAAAGTTCGTATTTTTCTTTTCTTCTTTTTTTTCCTTATGTGTATAAATGATTAGCTATGTATTTCTCATGCGTTAATGGCGTCAGGCTGTTGGTTTTGGACTGCTACTCTGACCCTCTGGGTTGGAAGGACCGGCTTCTCAAATCCGCCAGTGGTGCGCAAAACCCGGCTAAGAGTCTATCCTCTGTCTTTAAGTCTGTAAAGGATATCTCCAAGTTGCTATCTTTGATTCTTGAGCTTGGACAAGGTAGCAATTTGTGTGTTGGGATTTATGTTTGGGGATCATGGCGCATTGTTTCTTATGTTTGCTTTCTGATTTTCTTAGTTCTTTTTTGCTCTTAATTGCAGGACTTGTGGGGCATGGCAAAGAGAAGTTTGCTGTTGCCATTGATTCTGTAAGTAGTATGTGTATATTTGCACGTCCCTCTTTCTTTGTATATTAAGGTAATTTTATTTCTTTTATCGTTTCAGGTTAGTGATATGCTACGACATGCTTCACTTCAGTTGGTTGCCAGATTAATTAGTAACCTTCGAAGTCATGGTATGTGCCCGTTCTTTTGAAGATTGTTATTCACCTTCTTGCATATATTTATATGTTAACTTTAGGATTATTATAATTTTGAAAAGCTCTTCCTTTTAATTAAAAAGTTATTGGTTTCAATCATCTATTGAACCTCAATTTGAAACAATAAGTCTGAATGATGGGTTGGTGCGTGGCCCTATGGATAAGTAGCGGCTCAATGGACCCAGTAGGTTTGTTGGCTCGAGGAATGTGATAGTTCAAGAGAGTTAGTTACAACCTACCATGCAACCCGGGACAATGATGAATGTTGGTCAGCCATTCATCATTTTCTAGATTTTTGCTGTTGCTTTATGTCCAATAATTTATCTATGTTTCTGGATGTTTCTGTATAAAAAATAGTCTATGCTTGATTTTTTTCCTTGACTTTCATCAACTTTGGGCTCTTATAATTAGATCATAAGTGGATGGAGATGAGTTTGAGATGGGTTATGGAACTTTAATGATGCCCATCTACTCTGGATTTTGGAGCGCTATGAAACTTTTGTTCTTTGCCTACTGCAGATAATATTTCATGTATCTTTTGGTTGATACACTCCGACCTTCATGAACCCAGGGTCTCTTCAGCTCTTGAGTATATATCCACTATGACTGCTAATTTAGAGCCAGTAATAGAACCAAATGATGGACAAAGAAGAGTTTCAGAAAACCTGTACAATATTGAGCAAAATTCCTACAGAGGGAAGTTGCATGTTCATTTGAAGCGTCGAAATGGAAGAGTAAAATTGCATGTAAGCTCACTCATTTTCTTTTCCTCCCATTTATTTATTTATAATGTAGTATGTTAATGTAGAGCACTAATTACAGTTTTATATTCCATTGGGATAACTGTTCGTAGTCTGAGGAGGTTCATGTAGAACAAGTTGGCATCAAAATTTTGGCAATGTCTTCAGAAAATGCAATTGTTAATCAAAGCCTTTTACCAAAGGTCAGATCCAATTACTTTTTTATTTTAATTCCCACGCATTACTGGCAAAATGTATACAGCATCTTATAGCATGTAGATATTCAAAAATCACTCTTTTCATTAACAGGTGCAGTTCAATCTTCAATTATCAGAAAAAGAGCGGGATGACAGGGCAAAAGTAGTGCTTCCATTTGAACATCAGGGTATGATGGCATGTGACTTGATTATCCAACATGTTTTCATCATAGACTCTTCATTTTGCTTACTATAACTCATAAGCAGCTAGGGATAAGATGCAACATCAGTAATATATTTATCTCTTGGCCTTACAGGTTTTTTTCTTTTTACAAAACTAGTTCATAATAGATTTTTCTTTGCCTTTGACATGGACACCACAAATTGTGCTTGCTTGATGGTGTTTAGTATGCTTTACTGGTGCAATAATAGAAAAGCTTAAGATAACATTTTGCATCGAACATGACTTATAACTATGTCTACAAATTTCCTTTGTTAGTGTCCACTTTTTTTTCTCCCATTCGAATCATTTTGCTGATGTGTTGAAATTTTCAGGAAATGGTGAAACCATACAGATCTATGATGGACGCCGATCCCTTTCCGAGGAACAGAAGGACCCTCATCTAAAGGTTCCATCTATTACAGGGAAAACGAGCACAGATACTAGCACTGGAAATGGCGAAATACATTATCTTCGTGATTCAGACGATGAGCGGCCAGATTCAGATGAGGATCCTGATGATGATTTAGACATCTAACAATTTCCTGTGTTTTCCAGAGATCAAGATCACAATACGCCCAAGGGTATCTAGAAGGCCCCCTTGTATCACTTAGGCTTTACAAAATTAGTTCCCAAGAAGTTGTGCATTTGGATTCACATACATAGGCTTATTTAATTGTATATGGTATTATTTGATGTTAACAATGTGATCATTTTTGTGCAACATACAGAATATGTAGCATGCAATCTCATCAGCTGTAACAAGCAAAGAGTATCATGTTTGTTTTTCTGAAAAGAATTCTGGTATCCAATAAATCATGATAATTTCAATTTTTTCTCTAAAATTTTAATGTCAAACAATCACTAAAAAGAATGATAAGGAGTACAAACAAGAACTAGGAGCAGTCAATGGCGGACAAAAGCTGCTCATCAAAAACCATCTGGAGAATGACATGGCAAAGATGATCTTCTCTTCCCTGGAATTAATCTGGACATGTTACAAAATAAAGATCATAATTCAGAAATGCTTTATTTACATTTCATAATGAATGAGTAAACTCTAACTTCAGATTTTTGTTTTTTAATCAGTCCTCTTTAACGTATTTTCGATAACAATGCAGTTGGATCAGAAAAACAGTCATTTATCACTCAAGTTGGCAGAAAAGCAAACTCTACTCAATTTAATTGTTCACCAGCTTCAGAATGCAAATCTGCCAGCTGCTGGTTGGGATTTTACATAAATTCCCAAGTGAGTTTAGTAATTTGGCAAGTCCATTTAATTCTATGTTCTCTAAGTGATGAAAGATGCAATGTCGATACTTGTGAAATGAATGAAGCTTGCATTGTCTACTATATTTTTTCTTTATAATCGAATGATTATCGATAATACAGGGAAGCAATCAACTCAATCAAACAAGGGATTACTACAAGGAACATTGAATGTTACCTCATGACAGTATGACAAGACCAAGGTACAAGGATCCACAGAGAAATGTAAACGATATCATACCCCTGGAAAGAAATTGCAAATCAAAGACAAAATACATGTAAAGGCTTACATAAACAGTGACATGCTTATTTTGACAGATGGAATTCAATTTTGTATTGTAAAATCTTACCAAATTACTCCCCATGCAACACCATTGCAAGGGCAAGGGCAGACCTCAGCGAATTTCTCTGCATCACTTGAGTGAACTCTTCGGGATATTGTATCATCATATATGTCTAAAATGCCAATTGTTTATTATCATTTACTTAATGAGGAACAATGGCATATATTTGCTTTTGTGATTTAACAAAATAATAATAAAACAATATGAATATAAAAAAGTTGATATTGTATGTAGTGCTCCTACCATAAACTGAAAACAAACTGTTCATCACACCTGCATTCCACATTGAAGCATAAAATTATAATTCTTATTTTAATGAAAGTCATAAGAATATATCAAAACAGTCATATATGTGAATAGTAACATTACCTATAAATAAAATAACATAACGAAGTATGCGAACTGTTGTTGTTTCTTGTAAAACCCATATGATGGCCAGAAAAATAATGAAACCTGTACAGTTGGGATGATCATAAGTTAATGCCATGGCAAGTTCATGTGGCGGCATGTAAATGAAGTTAATCACAAAAACATGTCGATCATGGAAGACACTTACCAATACAAAGCCCTCGGAGCAACCACTGCATGTTTATAAGCAACAAATCAGCAAATAGAATGATTTAGAAGAACCAAGAGCATGCAGAGCTAAACTTAAGTTACATCCAAGAGATGCCCAACTAAATATTTTACCAGGCATATGCAGCATGGATAGAATATCTAAAGGATAAAGAAAATCAATAAACTCAACATGGCTTACATTTTTGGCAACGAAGAGTACAATAAACAAAGCTACGCCAAAACAACCAGCAGCGATTCTTGCAGTCAGAAGATTGGTAGATGCGAGTATCAGAACCATCCCCCAAAACGATGAGCCAAGATCTGTAAATGAAACAAATAAATGTTGTGTTGTAGCAATCCGTACTAGAAAAGGCCAATAAAATCTTGAAACTACAGAAAAAACATTTAGTATAACATTTAGTAGAGGAAGATGAATTACATCCAGCCGGGAGGATCACCCAATAGATACCACCACGGGTCTGTGTTACTCCCCCTTCATTTGCATGAACCTGGATACCTTCCACCTATAGGACAAACACTTATAAATATACCATTCTCTGGTGTGTTTGTAGCAAGAAGAGCAATCGATAAAAAAATTTGGACAAAAACAAATATTATCTTCCTAACTAAAACAAGAAAGACCAATACCACAATACCACACATATCATTGTTGAAAATAATAATGGCTAATATCAATGTATCAACTAGAAACATTAAGATCACACCTATATAGTTAATCAGAGACATAATCATAGAGAATAATTGTCAGGGTTTGCTATGAGAAGATAGTAAAATCTGATAGCAGGCAATCAATAGGTGTGAATCTTTGTGGAAGCACACAGATAGACAGAAATTAAATGCATCAATGAAGGATTTTAAAAAAAAATGAGAGACTCTTTACCTGACCACATGTAAGCTTACAAGCAAGAGCATGACTTGTTTCATGAAGAAATACAGTGATCAGCTTGAAAGGGGTCAGCAACACCGTCCTCCACAACTACAACCAATTCAAAAACAAAATCACCAGTACATTAGAAACAAATAAAATCAGCATAAAAAGGGGAAAAATCCAATTCTAAAAGCAAAGTAACACAATCCCATTGAACATGAATACATGATCCCAAAAGTAACACTTTTCAAATTCTTAAATCCAAAAAAACAGAAAAGCAGAACCAGAAAGAGTCCTACTGCGAGAATGACAACGGTGAAAACGCCGACCATCACCAGGAAAACAGTTTGATCATGCTTGCAACAGTTCTTGAGCTCCCAATTCGGCATCTTCTCTCACCCACTTCCTCTGAAATCAATGCAGCAAAAGATCACAACAAAAAATACACTTAAAAAACAAGAAAAAACCCAACTTTTCGAGAGGAAAAGATCTGAGAATGAGAAGATAAGAAGTAAAAGAAGAACCTGGTCGCCGGCAAGCCCTGGCACGGCAGAGGAGAGTTGGTAAAGCCCTGGCACGGCAGAGGAGAGTTGGTGAGCGAGAGAGAGAGAGAGAGAGAGAGAGAGAGAGAGAGACTCAGAGATGGGAACTGAAAACCGCGTTGAAGGCCTTGAGTTTTTTCTAAGAGACCAACAAGCACGAAACAAGTGGAATAATAAAAAAGGGGACTCTTGTTGGGGACCATGAAAAGGAACGCACGGTCATCGGTAACCGAAGAAATGAAATCAACGCTAGGATTGGCCGAAATCTAGGTGTGAAGTGACTTTTTGGGTGCGGTTATGTATTGTTCCGGAGAAATGCTAGATAAGAACTGGATGTTGCCATGTTGGTTTTCCTTACCGTCAACTTAAAGGACTATTCTTAATTACATTAGTATTACAGTAATAAAATTAGATTAGCTATAAATTATATTTAAGAGACGAGATAGAATTTACCACTCTTATTCAATGAATTGAAAGCTATTCATTTCACTATCAATCAAAGTTCATAATTGTTTGTATTAACTATGGGATAAAATGAATGCCAACTGAAAAAATTTTGAAGCCATTTTAGAAAAAGAAAATATTATACCAAGTTGATTAAATTTTGATAAATTTAATCAATACTGATTAAAATAAATATTTTAAAATTATTATTGTTATTTAATTATAAGATTGCTGAGGTCATCGGGTAATCACACGCAAGTGAATAAAAGACGATTTCAAAGTAAAGCTTTGACGCGTGACAAACTCAAGTTCCAGACCTGTTCTTTTTGCTGTTTTCTTTCTTTTCCTCTTTCTCTCTTTTCACTTAGTCCTGTTTTGTAATTTGATTTAGTTGTCTTCTCCTTCATTCATCAAAAAATAAAAAATAAAAAATAAAAAAGATATAGCACAAAACCAACTGGACTTTTTTCCTTTCATCAATCCTACACTGAAGCAGAGAACAAGTGCCCAAACCAACAGCATGAGCAAACATTATTCACTAGATGTGATGTTCCTGTTGCACAGAGCTCTAATTAATCAAAGATCAGTTGACAGCATAACCCATGGCATTATTATTTACCTGTTTCTGCTTCCACTTAGCAGAGTCCTTCAGAAAGGAGATTAAAAAACCCCACTAAAAGATAGAAAATGGCAAAAGAAAATAAACGAACAATAAGATGAACATAGGTACTTGTATGTGTTTTTCCATAGTCATTCATCAGTGTCAATATATGCAGACCAAAAAACGTCCACAGATGCATTGTAGTAATATACATGTATAAGGAGATGCTTTCAGACATCATTTGGCATGTTTGACACCCAATGGTTTCAAACACTTGAGAATTCAAGAACAAGGTGACCAGTTTTAGGCTATAAATTTAAAATGGTGTCCTCTACTACAAGCAAATGCTCAGTTCACAAAAATAGAGTCCAGATTTCACAAACTAATTCTCAACAAAATTCACCTAGACGGGATCTAGACAGCCATCAGTGGCAAAACTCACTGACAGAAAATGAATGGTTTTAAATAATCAAGAGTTCACCAACAAAGCAACCAATAAGGCTATAAATTAAGAAGGCAAGATCTAATACAAGGAAAAGCTTCAGAAAAGGTTAAGTGCTTCAATGTATTCATTTCACACTAATTCTCAGACAAAATTCTTCTTGGTAGAGCTACCTAATCAAAAGTGGTACTTCTCGCTCATAAAAAAAAAAACCAGAGGTTTCAAACACTTGTGAGAATTCAAGAACAAAGCAACCAAATTAGGCTATAAATTAAGAAAGCATGATCAACCACTGTCATGTTCTTCAAACATTCATTTCACACTAATGCAGTCTAGTTATTCTTGATAATAAAAGATCTGGTAACCGATGTGAACACAAATAGTTCCACTGGCATGACAAAAAAGTCTAAACATACTTCAAGAGCAAACACAGTTTTAAATGAGTATTCCCTATGAGAGTAACCAAGTCTAAAAATATATTTTAGGATTTGGTCTTATTTAGTCTCAATAAAGGACATAAAAGAAGATCGAGATATTGGTCTTGGTTAGAAGACCTAAAAGATTCATAAGGAAAATCTATTGAGCTGGGTAACTCTTTATTAAGTCTTGAATTTATTCTTGTTGAATATATAAGACTTGCTTTATTACAGAAACTAATGGCGAACTTGTCAATTGTCAGCAACAAGATTTAGTTCGATTCTTCTCATTCATTTCTAGTGTGCAAACTCCACTTAGGTTGTCATAACAAGACAACCGACAACTAGTTAGGATCTTGTAGATCAACTGTAGGCCTGATGTCTTGTTGCATTAACAGGGCCATAGTCCAGTAATTTACAACATTTTAAATAAAATATCATCATCCCTGTGCGAT
The DNA here is from genome assembly GCA_020875875.1 of Dioscorea alata. Taxonomy (NCBI): domain Eukaryota; kingdom Viridiplantae; phylum Streptophyta; class Magnoliopsida; order Dioscoreales; family Dioscoreaceae; genus Dioscorea; species Dioscorea alata. The sequence goes on from CM037028.1 coordinate 26,510,785, forward strand.
TTCGAAATGGAAATACATGTGGTATGCCAATTGGAGTTTTACAGTATCCAACTTAATTCTCCTAAATAATTCATTTGTGTGTTTCACCTTCTATCACTAATTTGCTGGCAAGCATGCAAATTAAAAGAGCTAGTCATACTTTCTCTGGCTAAGCAGCTTAAACTAAATCTGCACAAAATCTAGGATCAACTTGCCAGACTAATAGCTTGGATGTAACCATAAAATCAGCTCAGATAAACAAACAGGATAAATATGTGACGCACCCAAGAACCATTCAAGTTTGGACATGCATGTCTCATTTATCTCATTACATCATATGTTGGTGTGTGCACACATGCCGCTCCATTTTTCAGTGGAATATGCTGTCAAGCGTCTTTTGAAGCTCTAATTACAGGAATTCAACATACATTTGTTGAAATCATTAAGCACAAGGAGAACAGGTTTTGCAAACAACAACCAAAAGCCATAGAAAAACCAATAAAAACCTTTTGAAAAAAACGATAACGAATGACAAAATAAATAAATAAAACCACCGATACCAACTAACAAACTAATAGGATATGACAATGCCCATAAATTAACAAATAAAGAACACTGCTCGAAAAGAAGTTGCAGGCTACACTCTCCTCTACTCAGAACTGAAAATCTAGAACAAGTTAACAACTTGAGCTGCCTATATAATCTCGAGAGCAAATTTATCCACCGAAAAAACCAAAAAAAAAATCAACTTTCAGGTGCAACATTGAATAAAACCTTCCAAATTATTCCCTAAAAATATAGGAGCCATTGTTACCTTATTTTTAGTTAGAACCTTTGGTCTTGTTTTCCATCATAGCACCCATGGCCACCATATTCTCTTCAAAGTACTTGGCATATGGATGTCCCCTTGGCACAAGCCTCCGGTACTTATCAAATTGCTTCATTGCCTCTTCCTTCTTCCTCAACAGAGTATATATAATACCTTGGCAAAGATAAGGCCGGAAATCTCTAGGCTCCTCCTTCACCAAGCCCTCATATATCTCCAGCGCCTCTTCATAGTCCCCCTGTATCACCTTCACCTGAGCCTTCAGCAGCTTGAAATCCCTCAGCTCCACCTTCCTATTATCCTTCTTGCACTTCTCCATCATCTCCTCAACTCTATTCAAAATGCCATCAAGCTCATCTTCGTTCTTGGACGCGGCCATTACCAACCCATGGTACGCCTCGACGACAAAGGGATCAGTAGAGAGGACACCCTCGAATCCCTCCTTCGCGACCTCAACATCCCCATTATAGAAGAGGAAGTGGGATCGAAGCAGGGGGAGATCAGCATCGTCAGGCTCGAGCAGGATGAGCCTGTCCGCAACGGCGACGGCATCAGGGAGCTTCCGGAGCCTGACCTTGATCTCCATGAGTGCGCGAAGCGATTTCACGTCATCGGGGTAGGAGGCAAGGTGGTTTTCAAGAGCTTGCTCCTTATCCTCATCAGCTAGGGCTTCACGGAGAGTGAATTCGGGCTGGGGCTGGGGCTGGGTCTGAGGCTGGGGTTCGGACTGGACGGTGGTGGCGGAGAGGGAAGCAAAAGGGGGACGGTGAGGACGGGCAAGGAGGAGGGCGGCGGTGGCAGCGACGGTGGCGGCGGCGGAGATGGAGATTGTTTGGAGGGCTTTGGAAATGGGAGTGGATAGGGAGGGCTGGTGAGAGGCGCGGAGAAGGAGGGGTTTGCGAGGAGAGGAGGAGGAGGAGGAAGAGGAGGGGAAGGAGAAGGGTCTAGAGAGGGAGAAAGGGCGAGGGAGGAGAGGATTGTGGAGTTTGACGGCGGATTCCATGGCCATTGCCAGAGCTCACTTCCTCTTCTTCTTCGGCTCGTCTTCTCTTTGTTTTCTTCTCGTTTAGCTCACCCTAAAACCCTTCCCGAAACCCTCTCGAGGCTTCCCAATTGGGCCTTTAGGACTTTAATTGCGAACTGGGCCAATTGTGATGTCTAGTTAGGCCTCTATTGGGCTTGGTCCATCTTGTTATGGGCTCACTTTTGTGGCCGAAATTACTATTAAGCCTTGTGGTTAATGACAACAATACTGATTTCATAATTTTTTTTTTTTTTTTTTTTTTTTGGTCTTTTGACCACTAGTAATTTACAGCCTGTGGGATGAAGTTACTGAGAATTCATTTCAGGGGTAGATCTCTTCAGTAAAATTTTCTACATCTACGAATATTCAAACACGAATCATTTGCTTAAGTGGCCTCTAAACCTCTATCATATGGAACAACCCCTAATTTGTAGCATATTGTAATCTTTGAAATATAGAGTCTATTGATAATCCTATGTCAAGTAAAGTCACTCCACTAAAGCTGTGGATTTTGGAACCCTAAATACGGATCATTGTTCCATTATTCATTTATGTTAATCCCATCACCATCCGATTTATAGTTATTCCTAAGCCAATATATACTAAAGTGAATTTATTATGAAGACAATGGTAAAGTACAAATTTTCTACCTCTATCATGTGATTGACATTGATAAAAGATATTGCAAACTTAAGATATATTTACCAAAGCCTAATGGGTGAAAATTTTGTGGAAGGTATTTCTCTGCTAGATAAAAAAAAAAAACATTATCATATATTATTGAAAAATTATGTAAATATGATATATATGAAGGATACAGGAGAGGTTATGGAGAATTGTGTAAATTGTCCAAGATTTCAATTGGTGAAACAAAATTATCAATATTTGCAAACAATACTCTATAATTTCAGAACAAAAATATAGGAAAAAATGAAAAACTCTTACTACTGATGGGCAGTGATAACCTTTGTATTTTACAACATTAGTAATCAAGCTTTCAATGAAATTACTAGGATTACAAAAAAAAATTAAATATAATTAATTCTAACCCTAATTACCCAAACTATGAGACCTCTTTAATCTCGTATTCTATTATTCTCCATTTTATTTTGTGTTTAAATAGGCATTAATACTTGCGGCTATTATCTTATATGTCAATCTTATCATTTTTATTTTTTAACTCAATTTAGTTCAACAACTTTTTTTTAAATAATAAATAAACCACTTCAATTAAATTTAATAAAAGATAAAAAGTGTCAACACAACAAAACCCAATGCAACCAAACGAGGGTAGAGTAACAAAACAACGAAAAATAAAGCGTCCATTAACTATGGACAATACCGACACAAACAAGCACCCCACAAAAACAAGGAACATATATGTATATATTGATATAATTAATTAATTCACAGCTATGCCAATTAAAGAAAAATTAACAAGACTGAAGACAAATATCTAAAGAAAAGTAATCGAAGGTGGGCACGTCTCACGTGCGAGAAATAGGATGGCGTCCTACGCCGACTAACATAGTAACTTATTCAATGCATTCCATCTCTCAATCAAGTATCAACAAGGATGGTAGTCCCAGTCCCATAACCAGACATCCTTCACCAACCGTCAAGGTCTCTCTCACCACAAACAAGTCCCAATCTCAATGCAATGGTGTCACCCCAGATCCCCTCCACGTGTCAAATCACTATTAATATTTACACGTCATCACTCCATCACCACCCTCCCCATGCTGCCACCTGTACATATATATACACTATTATTATTATTAGTTATACATATATCCGCCCGTTGTCCTGACAACTGAGACTGCTTTTAGACGATGATGATCAAAACGGACGGTGGAGATCTGACGAGCTCATCATCCCTCGTTGTCGGCGTCTTTGGCGGCTGTTTCTTCTAGCATCTTCTGGATCCTCTGCATGGTTTCCATCTCTGTTATTCTCTCCTCTCTCTCACGTGCGTATGTTTCAAAGAACTCTTTGTTCTCCTTCTCCAACTCCTTCCAAACTATATAACATATATATATATAAACATACAAGTTCAAAGTTACAGATAGAGAGAAAGAGAGAGATAAAAGAGATAAGATAAAGAAGTTGGCAAACCAAACCAGTGGAAGTGATAACAGGCTTTATGTTTGCATGTTTAGAGAGAGCATCCATGCACTCCTCTTTGGTCATGTTGAAGATAAGGCACTTCTCTATCAAGTGTTGCACCTTTATTTTTATATTTATATATCATCATCACAAAGTTTAGAAACACATGCATATATGCTAGTAATTAAAGAGAGAAGAGAATAATATATAAATATTAATGATAATAAGACTTACCATGCGGATGTATGAAGCTGAAGACTCTCCCATGATTCTTGGCAAAAGAGAGACAGAGAAAGATAAGAAGGATGAGATATGATGCATGATGAGAGAACAATGGGAGGGAGTGAAGGGGAATAATAAAGGGCGAGAATGGAGGAAATACGAGGAGATGTGGGACATGGGTGTCACGTGGGAGATAGGAGATCATTGGCTCAAATGAGATGAGGGAGATTTAACAAGCTCTCATGCTGTCTTTTATGTCCCCACCCTCCCATTCACGTGACTTCTCGCTTATTTCCTCTTTCTTCTCTTCATTTCCACCTTACACTTGCCTCGAGATTATCAGATCTTCGTGCCACAAATCTCAAAGATTTATCAATACTTTCAATATATCATTTCCTCTGAAATCAAATGTTTTAATCACTTCGCTACCGACTACCGTGACAGTGGCATCCTAATTAATCTTTTAAATGAATTTAATTATTTATTTAAATTAGTTAAATAAATATAATGATTTTAAATAGAGACATTTGTTCTGTTTTATGAATCAAATATAAAGTAGATTCCGGCAATTATAATGTGACCGGTCACATATTTTTTTATGTAACTTATTCCATCAAATGACATATATTTCTTAAGCTTAGTGTGTGTCAACCTATGTATATTTATGTATGACTATGCATATTTATTCCAACATTATATGATAAAAAATTAATAATTTTTGCACTGAAAACGGAGGGGTGGCAAAATAAATAAATAAATAAAATTGCAGAAGAAGAATTTCGGAAATTTCACATGACAAGAAGACATGTGGATGAACATGGACAATTCTAGGAACCATCAACATTGTGTTTACGTATACTGCTTTTGGATCTGCATGCCATCATGCAGGTGGTTCGTTTTACTCTTACTTTTGGTTCACACCTTTATTTCTTCTTGTGAGTTTTGGTACCACTCTACCTTTCTCAACATTTGTTTGTATTCATAGTGGGGACCCCACGTGTTCCAAATCATGCTTTTACGTGTATCAATGTTTTAAAAATCGAACAAGTTATTGACTCGGTTAGCCAACCGGTTCACAGTCCAATCTCTTGAACCAACCATTAGTATTTTTTAATAAATAAATTTTTAAAATTAAAAATAAGTAAAAATTATTTAAAAATAAAAAAATATAAAATTTAATATTGTAAAGTTATATTTCTTTTATAAGGTCACAAAAGTCAACTCTATATAAAATTGAATTTTTTAAAATACAAATATATAAGAATACAAGCATAAAACAAATATTCAAAAATAAATAATTAAATAAAAAACAAGTATATAACAACAACAAAAACAACAATAAAAAATGAGAAATAAAATAAAATACAAGTATATAATATCTTGTTTTTTGTTTTTTTGAACGAGTTTAACTTTAAAAATTTAAAATAAATAAACCAACCGCATGGTCTGGTCTGACAGGTTCACCTGTTCACCAGTTGAACCGGTTGAATCGGATGGTCCGGTTACTTGGTGTTTTGTGTGACTAACCAGACCGGTTTTATCGAGTGGTTCTTGGTTGAACGGGTCAATCCGATTCTGTTTTTACAACATTGATGTAAAATAAACTTAAACATTATGGTTGTTTAGTGAACACAATAGAATAAAGGCGGATGTTAAAAGTATATATATATATATATAGCCAAGATAAACTCATATCTTATCTTATATTTTATATGCATTCGGATAGTATTTTGTTTATCTTATTCTAAATTTGAAAGAAAATTGATAATAACAGGATAATAATTTGAATTGTATATAAGTTAATAAAATTAACTTTTATGAAGTAGTTTTATTTTATTTTTATTCTTTTAAAATAGATATTTTTAACAAATCTCGTTGTTGAGAGGCTTTTCTTTTGAACTCAGAGTGTGACAATAAAAAGATAAGATAATAAAACTC